>NW_020870111.1:206354-208854 GCF_003789085.1 Penaeus vannamei | reverse complement strand
ATTAACGTTGTCTTAGAGCCGCCTCGATGCCTTTGGTTTATTTTAGGTTATAGTTAGTTTTGCGAGTCACAGCTGGGAGACAAGATGCTGCCCGCCATTCATAGGCCGACGTCTGTCTGGCTTCGCAATGCTGATAATTATTTCATTGTCTTGGGGGAATGTTATGTCTATTATGCTAAGCGTGTGTCGCACTTGGAACATTTAGTTAAAATCATTCGAAATATTCATCCTTGCCTATTCATCCTTCTCTCTCTATTAACGAATATATTGGTCTAAGGTCTAGATCCGTCCTATTGACTCACAGATTTACATAGAAGAAAGAGAGAGAGAAAAAAAAAAAAATCAGGATCTTAATAGGTCTAATCGCCATTCTATTAGTAAAGACGAAAGACATTATCACAATTAGAACATCTTACTCCGAAGCAAAACCTCATTCAAGCAGATGAGATTGTTGCCAAAACTCGAAAAAAATGCAACACGCGAGAAATAAACAGAGACAAAACAGAGACCATTCTTGACGTGGACATTGTTCTACATCACGGTCTAGTCAAATGGTATGCAAATTTAGATGTTTCACTCTATTGCGACAAAAGAGGAAGACGCTTAAACATACCGAAACAATAGCTGCTTGGAGTAACAAAAATGAAATAAAATACCATCTTTCAGTAAGAACAAAGGAATCGATACTTTACATTAGAAAAAAACAAAAACAAAAACAAAAGAGGATCATCTGCCGATTTGGCAGATGATCAAAGTGCCTTACGGTGCCTTTGGGGTTTAGAGTGTTCATATATACCCAGATTCTTTATTAGCATATCTGTTTATCCATTCATGTCTGTCATTCAGTCTTTATTAATCTGTCTGTCTGTCTGTCTGTCTGTCTGTCTCTCCCCCTTCCCCTTCCCCCTCCTCTCTCTCTCTCGCTCCCCCTCCCTCTCTCTCTCCTCCTCCTCCTCTCTCTCTCTCCCTCCCCCTCCTCTCTCTTTCTCCCTCCCCCTCCCCACTCTTTCTCCCTCCCCTCTCTCTCTCCCTCACTCCCTCTGTCTCTTTTTCTCTCTTTCTTTCTATGTGCTAGTTTTAGTGAAGACTAAAATAACTAAAATAAATAGATCAAGTATTAAAAAAGCAACAATTAAGGTAACTGCTACACATAAAATACCATAACAGCTGCTCCAACAAGAAAACAGCTGCTTTGCATGAAAAGCACACCTGAAATAAAATCTTTACATTAGAAGAAATTAATAGAAACAATGTAAAAGAACAATATAAGAAAACATGAAAAAACTAACAAAATTGTTAAACATACCAAAATAATAGCTGCTTGGAGTAACAAAAACTGAAATAAAATATCAACATCTTTGAGTAAGAACAAATCGTTTACATTAGAAAAAAAAAACTAAAATAATAACATGTACACAAAAAAGATACGAAAATACATTGCTAAAATAATACACAAGGAAGTCAGTCATAACAGCTACTGCTCGACACACATACACACAAATGCTCACACAGGAAACAACAATAAAAACAGCAATTACTGTGCGTCAGAAAATTGCAGAAATGAAATGGGTTTCCTCCCTGCCAGAAGAGAGGGGGAAATATAACTTACTGTAGAACTGCTCTATGACACTTTCCTCTCAATTCTTCTGTCCGTCTATAAACGAACAAAGGTAAAAGGTATTATTCGCTATGATGTTTGTCAACTTCCGAGATGATTATTTGCAACGAACGCTTAAAATAACAGACTATTATGAATGATTGACAAATAAATATTATTCAGATAAAAAACTTCATTTCGCTGAACAAAACCAAATGCATTAGATACAAACTAATTTCAGTTCGTGGACAGGTACATGGATCGACGCGTCATATTACAAATTGTAAACTAAATGATGAACTGACAATACCCATGAAAACAGACGTCAGCTGAGCCGGACAGCAGCAGCCAAACCGTGAAACAATCAAATCACACGGGAATAACTTCATGTATGTTCATTTCGATAGGTTTAATTACCATCAAAGAGAGATGCCAGAGACCAGCTGGAGCGTTGTCTATTTCAAAAATTTATCTATTCGTCGGACTGAAAATGTATGGGAATAAATTCTGGTTATGAACTGTGTCCTGAAATGCAGACTGCTCGATCACATGCACGTTTAATGGCGCTGAATTTATAATATTTGTAAAACTGGATACACATTGCGTCAATCAAATATGAACAGCGGCTGTGGAAGAGGGACACGGCGGCTGAACACGTCGAATAAATGAATAAAAACTCTTTCTCCATCTGCCTGTCTCTTTCTGCCAGTCAGCCAGTCACTCAGTCAGCAAGTCTGTCTGCCTATTTCTCTGCCTGTCTGCCTGTTTCGCTGTCTGTCTGTCTGTCTCTGTCTGTCTGTCTGTCTGTCTGCCTCTTTCTCTCTCTCTCTCTCTCTCTCTCTCTCTCTCTCTCTCTCTCTCTCTCTCTCTCTCTCTCTCTCTCTCTCTCTCTCTCTCTCTCTC
>NW_020870111.1:193854-196354 GCF_003789085.1 Penaeus vannamei | reverse complement strand
ATTTATATATATATATATAATAATATATAAGAGAGAGAGAAGAGAGAGAGAGAGAGGAGAGAGAGGAGAGAGAGAGAGAGAGAGATGAGAGAGAGAGATAGATAGATGATGATTAGAGAGAGAGAGAGAGAGAGAGAGAGAGAGAGAGAGAGAGATAGAGAGCAGAGACAGAGAGAGAGAGAGAGAGAGACCGAGAGAGAGAGAAGAGAGAGAGAGAGAGAGAGAGAGAGAGAGAGAGAGAAAGGATAGATAGACAGATAGATAAACAGATAGCCGACAAATTAGATAGATAGGGACACAGACAGATAGATACTTGGAGAAAGGATTCTTTCATGTTTCCTGCCTTTTATTCTCATCTTGATTTCTAAACTATTCTTTAAATGTTTCACGAGTTCCTCTTTAGTCCCCATACCACTGTCACAATGACTGTATTACACGCACTTAAATTTCCCTGGTTGGCAATTAGTCCTGGCTTTACCTGGCTGTTTTTGCTGCTGGGAGGTAGGATGGAATGCCTGGTATGGAAGGGAATTCAAAATACATTGGTGGGCGCTCTTTATGTGCCACTCGCTTGTTTGTTTATGGTTTGGTAAGACCGGGAGCCTCTGTTCCAGTTTTTTAAGACGCATTTTCTGTGCGGTGGAAGAGACTTGCTTGTTGTGAGTATTCCCGAGCGATACCTATTGTCGAGTAAAAATGTTACGCTTCGTGTGGGTATTGTTTCTGCAGCCACCCCTTTTGGTCTGAATGTTTAATCTGAATCAACCAGTGCGGTGTGTAGAGCGCGTATCTCGTTCTCGGCTCTATAATCCGTTTATATATCCGCTGTTTCAGAGAACGTCTTTTATTGGTCGTATAATCTTGACTTGATTCATCGCATACGGAGGCTTCGCAGACTGTATATCGGTTGTAATATCGTGAAATTATTGTGCCAACAAATAGCGGTTTGCAGTCACTTCACTGGCGTGATTGTAGTTATCATCATATGTACCAGGGAATAATAGAAGAATTTTTTTTAGCGATCTGGAAACGTTTAAATAATATATATGCGATGAGACATGAACAATACCATATTGTGCATTAAAATGTCCCATGTGGAACGCTAACATCTGCAAATAAAAATCCTTTTACGGAATCCAAGAACAACCCTGGCCACGGCACTAGAGTGGTTGGCAGCATTTCCAACAGATCAATAGATCAATGTTGATGCAATGATACGAGATTTATCGGTAGCCAGCAAGAGCCTGCCAGGTAGACTAGCGTGTCCCGATGTCATGCAGCCGCCTGAACGCAGATGGATTGTGAAGCCCGTTCTGCATGTTGGAGAACCGCAGGCGAAGCGGGCAGCAGGGGTTCTCCGGCGTGAAATGGAGAACCAGCGGGACGAGCAACCGGCCGCACATCAGACTGTGACTAGAGGCGATTTGGTCAGAATTGGGTGTCAAACAGGCGGTCTGCTCGCTCTCGAATGCCGGCGCGACTGGTACGCTCTTTTAGCCATAACTTGTGCTCTATATGATTTGACTAACCTTTGTCAGGAATATCATTTACATTTCTAATATGAGGTTAGCAAAACGATTTGATAAAGGGATGAAAAGCGTTTTACCTTGCGTAAAATTTGACCAGCGCAAGAACAATAACAGTAAATAACTAACAGAGTTGTATAGGCTAATAATGGTATTCTCTACCGACTCAGAGCTCCAAGGGAACACGGAACTAACTCAGCCTTTTTTTACTTTGCTCAGCCACTCCCCAAGGTAGAGTAGCTACCCTGCACTCTACACACTCGTATTACCTCAGGCCCGCCGTGGTAATGAGTTTGACACGCCCGGGTCAAGGGTCGCGGGACAGTTGAGCCTGAAATACGACTTTATTTTGAGTTTTTTTTTTTTTTTGTTTTTTTTTTTTGGCTGATTCGCTGGATTGTGTGACAGCGTTTTCGTTTCGTCACATCAAGCGACAAGCGATGTAAATGAGTTGAGTGAGATATTGCTGTCAACGCGTCACAGCAGGAAAGATTTTAATAAAAAAGAGCAACAGTCAAGCGCGTCGAGTAATCTGATTATGACAATTTTTATACGTTTTCTTTTCACACCTAAATATTTTTTTAAAAAGTCTTTTCATCCGCGTTTTGTATTTATATTATCTTAACTGCAGGTGAGAGTTGGATACCTAAAGTTCAGATAACTATGCAAACTATCTCTGACTCTCATCAAATAAACACAAGTGGCTCATTAGTCAATTATCAACTCATTTCCACCCTCTAGCTTTACCAGTCTAATATTAGATTACTGTTTCTGTTATCGTGGTTTAATGCAATTTGGCTTAAAAGGGGACAGGGATTAGGTATTAATATTGTATTACCGGAGGGAGTCCTCGCAAGTCTAGGTTAGGTTAGGTTAAGGTAGTTTAAGCTAAGTTGGGTTAATGTTATTGTAGGTAAAGGGTTATATTTTTGGGTAGGTTTAGTAAGGTTATATTATAGGTTAAGTTGGGTTAT
>NW_020870111.1:176354-186354 GCF_003789085.1 Penaeus vannamei | reverse complement strand
TTGTTTCCGTGGCACCCTCTACAATGTTACTGTCAAGGCGCGCGGCGTCATTTGTATTTATCTACAAGAAAACTGCAGTAAACAAGGAGGAAACGTCCCAATTAACGTTTGATAATAAAAAAGTGGAAGCATTTCTTTATTACAAATGCGGAAATATCTTCAATAATTGTAAAATGGCAGTACTGTTGTAGACGTCTCATAAAGACAGTTCAATGACGGTCCTTACGCGTGTGGGACTCCTTAGGGCCTCGTCCTGCACTTTGGCCGAGTTGTAGACAAAAATTGGGCGATATGGAAATGTTCGCTGACAAGATCTCGGAGTCAAAGACTTTTTCTATCAGAGGTTCGATGTCAGGGAGCAATAAAGAGGCTTTGATACAAATTTTCGTAGAATTAAAGATTTTTTTTCTCTCCATTTTTCACGATGATTCATGTTTTATTAAGAAATATTCAATTAATTCATAAGTATCATTTTTTTCAACATTGTGGGGGTCGTACGTCGTCAGGTTTTACTAGATTTAAAACAGTGCTGTAGGTACGACTAATATTTTGCATATAATTATAGTGGTTATATCTAAAATATATACATATATAAACATAAACACACAGTAAATACACACACGCACACAAACTCACACATATATGTATATATACTTTCATGTATATGCAAGTATATAGGTATGGATGTAGGCCTATTACTTTCTACGGACACAGATACACATGCGCGCGCGCGCTTATGTTTATACATATGAAAACCTGAAAATAAGAAGGAAAAACAATCGAAGTTCGATCTGGTGGTATTTTCCTAACTTTATTGGAACGACTTTTAACTTTATTTTACGCACTAAAAGTTTTTATTATATTCACTATACACTATTGTGTTACTGAATCCCTTATTGCCTTTACCTTTTCAATTTTAATTTGCATTATTAAGCATGTTTGATTTGATGGATCCACTGAAACGAGTCCGATCAATCATTCATTGTATCCAAATACAACGAAAGTATTTTTGTGACTGAAGCGGACCTCATGATTTTTGGGGCATCACAATTAATATATAATCTGTTTATTTTATTCTCCAAGTATAAGTTCAAAGGAACATTTCCATTATGATTCCATTCGTCTTCATTAAAAATAAATAAAGAAACACGTAACGGCATAAGTAAACAATGACCGAAAGTGTCGAGCAGCCAGAGAGGTTAAAACGGGTCTTGTAGACAAATTCTACGACTATTTTGGTCACAGACTGTTTCCTGGACAATTTTCAAATTTGTCAAAGACCTTTCGTGAAACGAGATTTTGCTTTTGCCTTGCTAGAACATGAATGGTAATTAACTACAGATTATCTCAACCGAGTCCTTTACCTATCAAACTGTTAAATAAAATATCAATTTGTTCGAGAAAATACAAGTGCTTGCTTTGGAGTCGTCCAAATGTGTCTTAGCAGAACGAATTGCATATCTCAACCGAGTCCTTTACCTATCAAACTGTTAAATAAAATATCAATTTGTTCGAGAAAATACAAGTGCTTGCTTTGGAGTCGTCCACATTCCCTAACAATTGTTCCAAAACGGTTTTGAACAATACCAAACGCCTCCTTTGGTCGTCATACACGTAAACCCCATACCTTACAACTAGATATATATGCTATAATAATAAAATCAATCTGGGTAATAATTTGATCAAGTTCCAGTCCCTGTATAAGATTCATCGTCAATCATACTTTAGACTCGGATCTTAAACATCTATTTTCTGAGACATTAGCATATAGGTAGAAGAAATAGCTGGTCTATAGAAAAATTGAAATTTGCCGGAATTTCATTAAAATAAAGGATAGTCTATTACCAGCTCAACTCTGAGTGTTCGGGGAACGTATTTCATATCCATAACATATTTTCTGCAATTTGAATACTATTATAAGAGATATGCGTTTATTACATGCTAAAAATTCTTGCCATTTATCAGGCACTGTGAAACTTCCTGCAAATATTTTCAAACACCAAAATATTCAGGTAATGTAACTGCATCTAGCTCACATAGACACACACACAGCTCTACATCCATCCATCTAGCCACATCTACATCCATCCATCCATCCATCCACTCCTTCCTCCCTCCTCCCTCCGTCCCTCTATCCATCCATCCATCCATCCATCCATCCATCATCCATCCATTCATCCATCCATCCATCCACCCATCCATCCATCCATCCATGCTTACACATTCACACACACACTCGTGCGTACAAACATATACCCCCTGGAGTTGACAGTACAAACATCCTCCGAGCCGTGAAGTTGCATCCAAAGACCAGGTTGATTATCGCAACATCAGACCTGACTGCGCCTGCTGGGCATCTGGCGCCGTCTCTCTTTCCATCGTTATTGTGGTTATGCTTTGATGACATTAATGAGCCCATTAAGTCGGAGAACATGACTGACAGCATGATTAAATGGCATCGACTTAAAACCTCTGCGTCATGTTTGGCTAACCGTGTTGCCTGCTGTCATATTCAATTACGCGAGGCCTTGAGATGTGATATATTTTATCTCTTCAATATTCCTTACGTGTTTTCTTGGCTTGAGGAATTATAATAAGGCGAGGTAGTTACGTATGTTTTAGTTATTGCATTTCACATGTAATTTTCTGGAGACAGAATGCAAACATACACATGCACATACCGGCATATACTATAATTTACCTATTTGAATATATATATATCCATACATACACGATCATAAAAGCGAATACACAAACAACACACGCATACACTATTAGTTATCTACTAGATCATTCATATATACACGCATACAAACCACTGCACACATGCACTATAATTCATACATCTGAAAATATACATACATCTAATACAAATAAAGTCCTAAATTGATATATAGGCACCTGCACACTTGCACTATAATTCACCTATTTGAAAACATACATACATCTAATGCAAATAAAACCCTAAATTGATAAATATACCCTTGCACACTTGCACTATAATTCATCTATCTGAAAATATACATACATCTAATACAAATAAAACCCAAAATGATATACTTGCCCTCTAATTCACATATATGAAAATATCCATACATACAATACAAATAAAGCCCTAAATCAATATCCAGACACTAGCACACTTGCCCTCTAATTCACATATATGAAAATATCCATACAATACAAATAAAACTTGCCCTCTAATTCACCCATCCGAAACTGTCTCCATACATCTAATACAAGCAAAGCCCTAGACTAATATCGAGCCAAACACGAACGCACAGTTGAATGGCTTCATGTAAGTAAAATCGCGCCAGGAGCAAAGCCGGGACATGATTGAAAGGAAGCCAGTCATGCTCCTCCCTGACTCACAGAGCAGAGGAGGTTAAATGATTTGCAATATCGTGCTCGTCAGTGCAGATTGCTATACAAATTCCATGCAGATTAATTCCTGTGTGATGTCCATTGCATCGGCTTTTCTTGTCTTTCATTGTTGTCTTTGTTACATGTGTGATTTTTTGGTGAAGACGGGTGTAGTTTTGTTATTATTTTCCCCCTCTTTACTTTGTCATACTTTTTTTTCTTCTCTTTTCTTTAGCTTCGTCATTTCATCCTTCCCTCTCACTTCCACGGCCTCTTCATCCCTCCCCTCCTCCCCTATCACGCCCTCAGCCTCGCTCCCCTCCCCTCTCACGCCCATAGCCTCGCCCCTCCCCTCTCACGCCTACATCCTCGTCCCTCCTCTCCTCCTCCCCTCTCACGCCCACAGCCTCGTCCCCCTCCCCTCTCACGCCCACAGCCTCGCCCCTTCCCCCCCTCCCCTCTCACGCCCACAGCCTCGCCCCCTCCCCTCTCACGCCCACCGTCTCGCTCCCCCCTATAAGACATAATAATATACTGAATCTCAGCCAAACATCATTTACCACCGTGCGGAATTTTGGAATAATCTACCTGAGAGATTAAGAAACGTTACAACGATTTCCTCATTTAAATACAAATTAAAACAATGCCTGTTATCTCGGTATAATGAGTAATGATTCTCCTTTCTTATGCCCGTTCATGTTTTATATATTAAATTCTCTGTACTTTCTCTTTATTAGTCAACCTTTTACGACTTCATTTTGTGATATTTCTACAAAGTTTACTAGCTTTGTAAACTGATTTTAGCTAAATCATGTATGTATAAACTCATATAATATATAATACGTCCAATACATATATAATATGTAATGTATATCTTATGTTCATAAAAAATGTTCTGTACATATTTATTCGTAGGATACTGCATAAATATACAGTATATAAGGGGTCTCCGGGAGAGAGTTGTACTAGCGGAGGGCTCAGCCATGTATCAATATTTGTATTTTTACTTCAATGCAATTACTGTTTTATGGCTAAATAAATGTTTTGATTTTGAATATGATTGATTCTCACGTCCACAGCTATGTCACCCCTCCCTTCCTCCTCTTTCACGCCCATAACCTCGTCACCCTCTCCCCTTCTCAACTCTCACGCCCACAGCTTCGTCCCCCCCTCCCCTCTCACGTCCAAAGGTATGTCATTCCCTCCCCTTCTCAACTCTCACGCCCACGGGGATTCTGTAAGGATGTCTGACAGGTTGGGGGGTCGGGGAAGATGGGCTATGTGAGGAAAAGTAAGGATACGGGCTTCGGTAAAGCGAGGACAGGATATTAGGATATGCGGGACAGAGAGAAGGACATTGTAGGGCATGTAGGGCATAGAGGTAGGTTAGAGGGATGTGGCATGAGGTGTGAGTGAGTGATTCTGGTGTGGCCTATTCGTAGGCGGGCAAGGGCAGTTTCCCAACGTCTGTTTTGATGTTATGGAGCTGACCAAGGGGAGATTGAGGGTTTTATTGGTTTGGAGTTTGTTGGTGCACAGACGTGACCAGAAGGATTGAATCCAGTGAAATGTGTGAGAAACGGGGTTGGTGACTCGTGGGCAGGGCAGCAGATCGTGCTAAGTTATCGGCTTTTCGTTGCCGGAAATCCCGACATGGCTGGGTATCCAGCAAAAAATCACTGTTTTCTGTCGTGTAGACAGATAGAATAGCTGGTCGTGTATTTTATGGGCTATAGGATTGGTAGGGTGTATGGATTGTATGAATGATATTGAGTTACGTGAGTCAGTGAAGATGGTGCAGGATGAGGAAGAGATGGAAGATATGCGTTGTAGAGCAAAGAGGATAGCGTATAGTTCTGTTGCAAGGACGATTGATTCAGGTGGAAGAGGAAAGCTGTATGTCTGAGAGGAAAGACTACGGCAAAACCAGCACCTGAGTTGGATTTAGACCCGTCAGTATAGATATGACTAAGAGTGACTAGAGATATGAGCAAGGAAATGTGTGAGAAGGATAGGTGGAATGTTTGACTTTGGTAGATCAGGGAAAATAGAGGAGCAATTAAAAGACTGGTACTAGCCAGGGAGGGAAAGTTTGGGTAGAAAGATGAAGAATTCGGAGATGAGGAAAGGATGAATGGGAGAGAAGAGCGTCCATACGAACAGGAAAGGGACAGGTAGTTGTGGAGAGGAAGATAAGATGCGAAGAGGTTGAGCGAGAGAGTTTGGAGTGAAAATTGGTGGAAGAGCGAGCATAGTTTCTTAGGGATACCCCATATATATATATATATATATATATATATATATATATATATATATATATATATTATATATTTTATTTATTTATTTATCTATATTTTTTACGGCGGTGTTGTATTTTTTTTCTCCTTTGTTTCCTACACTTACAGTGGAAGAAAGAAATACCCCGAAAAATCTCGACGCCTCACGATTTTTTTTTTTTTTACTTTTATATTATTCCCCCTAGATTTACTCAGACTGCGGATCACATCCTCCGGCGCTGGATCTCCCGCTCGGCCCTCTCTGGCATTGCACCCAGCTGGCCAGCTCAGGGTTCTCCGGCCGGGCGCGCCGGAAGATCTTTGACAAAAACCTGCCGATGCTGTAGGCTTCGGATCGGGAGCCGCAGCAACCTCCGCCCTGCTCGAAGAACTCCGGAGGATACCAGCCATCGGCGCTAAAGTCCCCCTAGAGCTTCAGGTACTTGCCCCTCCGTTCGGCCAGGCCGAAGTCGATGAAGGTGACCTGGATGCCGATGGGAGTAACCTGCAGGCATAGATTGTTGCCCTTGAGGTCGTTGTGGACTACCCCCAGTTTAAGAATGTCGTTGAAGATTTTCACGATCTTGATGGCCACGTTGATCCACTGCTTAGGGAGCAGCGGGGACTACTCTCCGAGCCAGTTGCTTAGAATGGGTCCCCCTTATTCGGTGGCGATCATGAAGCGCTCCGGGCATACGCCCACGAGCTTCTGGACGCCCTGCACGTCCTTCAACACCCACATGCATTCGGCTTCATTGATCGAGGATAAAAATGAGTCGTAATTAAAACTGTATTTGATTACGACATTCTCCGCGGCGTTCAGGAAGGCCGCGCCATACGCGCCCGTGCCTAGAGGCCGAGGGTTAGAACCCAGCAGCGAATCCGCCTTCTCCATGGACAGCAGGGGGCCCTAGAGAACCTTCAAGCGATCCTGCAGCTTCCGCAGCCGCTTAGGGGAAGGCCCGAGGAGTTCATCCTCCGGCTCTCTGCTGTCCCGCGAGCGCTCTTACTCTCGGATCTCCTTAAGGATCCGTTCCACCCTCTGGGCGGTTGCGCGCCCCTTGGGGCTGGGTGCCTGCTCCCGCTCGGCGGGGGAGGGATTCAGCTTCCTCTTGACGCCTCTTGGCATCGCAGAAGGCGCAGACGGGGCTGAGAAGGGCCGCGGGCACGAGCAGGCTTCCTGGTACAGGTGGTTTGTTGTTAGCGTCTTGGCGCTCTTGGCGTCCTCTGCGCCTTCCACGCCCTCGGCGCTCTCAGCGCGCTTGGCGTCCTCCGCACCTTCGACGCCCTCGGCGCTCTCAGCGCTCTTGGCGTCCTCTGCGTCCTCTGCGCCCACGACGCCCTCGGCGCTCTTGGCGTCCTCTGCGCCTTCAACACCCTCGGCGGTCTCAGCGCTCTTGGCGTCCTCCGGCCTCGTCACCCATCCCTCCCTCCCCTCTCACGCCTACAGCCTCGTCACCCTCTCCCTCCTCCCCACCCACGCCCCCGGCCCCTTCCCCTGACCCACTCACAAACCACGCAAGTGACCAGAGCCATATTGGATAAAGGTATTTCCGGTGATATCATTCCTCTGTCAATAGCAAATGGGCCGATGTCCTTACCTGGCCTACCTTGACCTTCTCCCAGGACGACGGAGCTGCCTGCCCCGGTTGAGCCGCAATGCGTGATGCTTTGATACGTATTATTGACATGAGCTGATTGATAATTCATCTTTTATTGATCCTTTGCGGGGCAGTAAGGGGAGGTAGATAGCCACTGTACACAAATTAGGTTTGCTATACTTTAGGCCATTTTATCTACGTGTGTTTTGCTATTCAGGGTAAAAGATATATCAAATGCAATTATTTTGATATGATCTTTCCTTGCGAGCACATTCCAGGCCATTACCTCCATGTCATGGTACACAGCAATGGCCGACCGTATATTTTGCACAGTGCATGGCTGTTCTTTTTCTTGCATTTGTGTTGTAAAATAGAGCGCAAATATTCAGTCAGTTCGACTGCCAGCGTTGGAGTGCTATCAATTGCACGTTTGCATTAATGAATTCGACACTGACAAGTAAATGCTTTTATTGCAGATTGTTGGACTCAGTCAAAATTCCTAATTTGCATACATGCATAAAGTGATCTTATATATATGAAATATCATATATATATAAATATCATATACATATGTATGTATGTATATATATATATAAACACACATACACACACACACACACACACACACACACACACACACACACACACACACACACACACACACACACACACACAACACACACACACACACACACACACACACACACACACACACACACACACACACACACACACACACACACACACACACACACACACACACACACACACATATATATATATATATATATATATATATATATATATATATATATATATATATATGTGTGTGTGTGTGTGTGTGTGTGTGTGTGTGTGTGTGTGTGTGTGTGTGTGTATACATATATATATATATATATATATATATATATATATATATATATATATATATATATATATATATATATTACTACACACACACACACACACACACACACATATACATACACAAACACACACACAAACACAATGACGAAGTTAAAGCTAACGGAAGACCGCTCTCTCTCCCATCGGTAACATGAGCTTGCAACACGGCTCGTCTACGCCCGAGCAAACAACCAAAGAAATACAAGGAAAATAAAGCTAAAATGTAAACCCTTTCTGGCCAAAATATATAATGTCAGAGGAAGTCGGGTTGTAATAAAGAAATTCATTTACGGAAACATCTATTTTTGTTTAGCGACAGTTCTGTAAAGGCATAAAACGGGCCAAAGAGCTGGTTTTACAAAATCCCTTCAGAATTCATGAGCATATATTTGCATTGGATTCAAAAAGTCGTACCAAGAAAGTTTTATCGCTTGTAAAAATAAGTTAAAAAAACGCCGGAGACTATTCAAATTTCGAGAATCAGCTACAGTGAGGTGTTAAACTTTTAGTCTAAGTCTCGCCAACGAAATTATTAAAAGAGTAAGAACTTTTGAGAATCTACTTAAGGATATGAATGTTTATGTTTTGCCAGTTCGGAGATTTAATTTTCTTTTAGGTATTTTCTGTTTAGAAATTTGCTGGTACATTTACGGTTATACGACCTAGTAAAACCACATGGAAAGAAATATGACTGTGTTACATTACATCTTTGAGAACATGTTATAATCTCAGCGTATCTTTAATCAAACAAATTACAACGGACGTCCCATCTCGTTTTCTCACTACGGTTATTTTACTCCTAATGGAAAAAAACGAATAAGAAATAACAGATGAAAGATAAGAAGTGAAAGAATCATATCTTAAACGTTATCAAATATCTTAAGCCTTTTCTATGCCGTGTGGAATCTTGAATTAGTCTGGAACTTGCATCTGATTCTGATATCGTAAAAAAAAAAAAAAAAAAAATGTTACAGATACCCGCGCTGAGAAGACAGAAACCCCGCGCGAAACCCTATCTGTTTGTGGATGCCGACTGGGCTGAAGGAGGAAGGTCTTACTCTATGTAAACAGGGGGAAGGGATTGGCTCATTTCTTTTACTTCTGGTATATATGTTTTGGGATGATTATATCTCGATTACCTGAATGTTGTGTAAAGATTAATTGACAAATAATAAAGGGGGTTTGATGGAACTTAGATAATTTCTCTGACTTTATCACATACTATCAAGTTACCAAACAAATATACGAACAAACAAACAAAAATACGGACTGCATGGCCAAAACCACAAGCGAAGTAATGGAAGTTAATGCTCTAAATGCCACTTAATCCAACAACAGAAGGGCTTTCTATAATACAAGAATAAATGTTTTCGTTACGATGAAGGATTCTGTTATGGACGGACGCTCGAAGACAGACACAATCAACACAAGTACCTCTCTATTTAGATATCCTCTGTATGTCTATCTTTCTCTCAGATCAACTGGTCTGGGATACAAGCTGATGCTTATGAATAGGGCTGACATATACTGAATATTTATTGATTATGCACTGATATTATAATGGCGGAAAGGTAAAATGCACTGTTTTTACTTTGGGTTCCATAATCTTTGGTTATACTCAGAACAAACATCGAGGATGAAATCAGAAAGGCGAGACACTTTACCTGTTGATAACATGACACAAGGAAGCACTAAACATTCTTTCCTAAACTTCGTTTGTGTTTAGTAGGCATTGCTAGGACAGGGAATTGCACATGACAAAAGAAGAATTTATAGTATATTTAGAGGATCAACTCGAAAATTTTTGAAATTCCCAATCCTAGTAATAGTCTTCTTTTGGTCTTTATTCTGACG
>NW_020870111.1:148854-161354 GCF_003789085.1 Penaeus vannamei | reverse complement strand
CATATTTCGCACGCTGGGGCTCTTGGGGGGCGTGCGTTCAACATGTATGGCATGGCGCGTGTCGGCTGCCGCTACTCGATCACGTATAGTATGCTGTCTTGCGGTCGTGTGACGGTGTTCACCCCCTGCATGGCAATGTATTTGGGTCTTATTCTGTGCTGTTCAGAACTGCATGGGCCTTTTTGTGTTGGATTTATGATATGACTATGTGAAATACCTTATGGGAATCTCTCAGTTCCCACACTATTACATGTCGATTAGTGATCACGTTCAGAAATACATCAATCCACAATTAATTTGCAATGCCACCTATAAAGCACATAAAATCACCCCGAAGCACATTACAAAATAAAAGCTCATCCCTCCTCAAAACAAAACCAAAACCTCAAAAAACAAAAACAAAAGAACACGAACCAAAACAAAGAAACAGCCAGCACGTTTTTCCCCCGCACCCCATAAAGGGCTCATCCCCCCACGCAGATATTCCCCGACATATCTCCATCCCATTCACTTCCATATGCGTCATTGGTCGCGGTGATAGCGGGATATCAGTTTACATCGACAATCCCGTCTCCCGCAGACAACGAGGCACCCGATACCACGCAGAAGAAGTATCGCGCAAAAATGGAGCCAGGTCGTCGTGCCAGTGTTTTGATCGCGTCATATTCGATGTCCTGTCAGCGCGGGGGAGCCAGGGATGGCCGTTGGCAGGAGGAGGAATCGCGGAGGGAAACTGGGAGGGTATTTTGGCCAGAAAAAGAGAGGAAAGGCCTCGTTATTCGCATTGTGGAATGTTTTGTTGAATATATTGTTTTGTCTATTGTTGTTCAGTGTGTTTAAAGCGCTTTGTGTTTAATTCTTTGTGTGCTATAGTTTTATTGTCCCGGGAGGATTACATGACAATAGTATTCTCTGCATTTAAATACATTTTAGAGTCTTGATACAATTATGTAAAAAGGTGATTTTGTTTCACACAGCCACCAGTCCTTGCAATTATCATGCCATGCTTCAATTATTCACAATGTAATATGCGTAAATATCTTATTTTCCATCGTAAGTTATATAAATGAAAGTATTGATAACGTTTACTAAGTGACCACGCCACTCCCTATTTCTCCAGCCATTCCTGGAAAATCCACAAAGATCGCCAAATGAACTAAAACCCTTCCTAATGTGTTCTCTGAACCATTAATCCAGCCCTTTTTTCTGACGTTATTTTTTGCCTATGCAAATTATTTCATGTATTAGTGAGTGCAGCTTTTCCCCTTTGAGTATGATAGTGTAATTGCATTTTCATGTAAATGTATACCAAAGTATTGCGTTTCAAAACTCCTATTATCAATTATAGGAATTATAATAGATGAAAATTGTCTTATTTTCGTTCATTCTTTCGGATGCAGACAGAGTTCACCTTGTACCATAAGGCTGTGTGAAACTGAAACTATACCCCTAAAAATCTATTAACGTTTACTCAACATAAAAAACTGTTCACCTTTTTAAACTATCTTCCTCGCGGGTTACAGTTATTACCCGTTCACGAATAACAAGAATGTAATAGTTTGTGCTACGAGTAAATGATTTGGCATCCCGTTTTCTAAACTTCTTTCCCAGACACAGAGAATTCGCAAAAGGAGCGCGGTTTCTCGATAGGACGAAAATAAGTTTTTGTGAAGAATGGCTCTAACACGGGTTATCTCAGCACACTATTCATTTCCATTTCCTCTTTAAATACTCGCCGGCACAGTTGTGATTTGTGGTGGACAGATTTTACCGCTGACAGTATGTTTCGAAAGTTAGTCTGCCAAGTGTGTTTATTTGTATGCGTACATTTGTGTTTTGGTATATCTATCTCGCATTATGTTTTCCTCTTTCATCTCTCAATATCCTTTCCTTCTTATTTATTCATTTTATAATTCCTGTTTCTTTGAACCTTTTCTTCCCTTTTCCCTCATTCTACCCGTACGTTTGTTTATCAGTCTGTCTACGTCGCTATAAATATACTTATTCACTATTCTCACAACCTCTGTCTCCCAGTCCTCTCTTATTGCAATACTGTAAAACTTTATGTAATGCAAATGTCAGTAATATAAATGCAACATCATATATATACATTTTTCCTTTCGTTCTTTCCGTGAAAGATATTCATAAAGTTGTTACAAAACGTCAGAGAAGTTCAAAGAAATGTTTCAAAATATTCCGAGCGGTTTTCTGATTTGAAAGTGCCGCTAAAAATATGAAAATCTACAATTGCTCTTATTTTGTATGAGGAAAGTTGTTTATTATTACAAGGAGGATCTATATTCTCATCATAAACTGCTAGAAGATATTTCCAGAAAAAAATATTTTTTTTGTATGTTATTTACTTGTTTATTCATCGTCAGTTTGGTCTGTTTTGGGAATGCGTATCAACCAAAGCCAGTGAAATAGGAGCAAATTTTGATAAAGTTCAATAGGAAACGCAAGACCATAACGTCTTCTGTTGCTATGAGCTTGGTTTCATACAGACGGTCTGCATCATTATTCTTCTCGGAAAGTTCTAGATAACTTAAACCAACAAACTTTACAGAAATAATTAATTTAATGCCTTTGCCATAGTTTGAGGTAATTTTCTATTCATAACTAGTAATAAGTGAATCTGACAAGAAGACAGTTACTGAGCGGGGCCATGGACATTATTATATATTGGTTGATGGCCACAAAATGAAAAAAGGAGATTATTTTTTTTGTTTTTGTTCTCTTTGCTCGGCTCTTGACTCCACACAAAGGATACGATGCCTGCTTCACGCAAACTGGGCGTTGTAAAGCTTTCTGGCACGGAACCTAGGTACATGGATGAATTTATACGTCTCAAAGTAAGTATCAAAACATTCCTTGAAAATAATGACAGGAATCATCTCCACGCTAGGAAACGAAAGAAAACGAAGAAGAGAAAGAAGAAGAAGAAGAAGAAGAGGAAAAAAAAAACGTAATCAAACGATGGATGTCCACAATATCATCCACTCCTGCAATCCACATCCTACAATCACGAACAACGATAACATCATCCATCACCGAATCACCCAAAAAGAAGAAGAAAAAAACCAAAGCTAAGCGTTCATTCCCGATCCCCGAGACCGCTTCCCACATCGACCACTTATTTATGAAACACTTCTAAAATTCGCCCCCAAAACCTTTGTTCTCTGTCCGCACGCGAAAGGACACGGCGGACGAAAAACGCAATCATATTCCGAAATGAAATGTCCCGCGGCGAACGAATGACGGAAGCAGTTTAACCGAAGGCACGGACGCTCTCGTACTGCACGGCCGCCGGCACATAAAATGAATAAAAGGAGCAGGACTTGGCGTGTACTTTATATCTGTAGTTTTCCGGTTCTGTGGGAGTTTATACGATGCATTTTTTTTTTCTTTTTCATAGTTTTAAAGTTTGTTGTTTTCGGGTTTTCATTTTTTTTAGAATCTGATGTCTATATCCTTGGAGATTTTCATTTTTTTTCTGTTATGGAGTTGTTTTTGATATACAATATATACATACATATATAATATATATATATATATATATATATATATATATATATATATGTATATATATATTATTATTTTTATTGTGTTATTTTAGTGGTTTCTTTTTATATAGCTATATACTTTCAATCCTATTTTTCGTTTCATTTTTATTTTCGTGCATGTCGTTTTTCAGCGTCTGTGTTCATCGAAGCTCTCCTGCCAATTAGCGCGCAGTGAACAAAACAACAGATTTTTCCCTTCCCAGAGTAGTCGGCAATGTATCAAGACCCGACATGGAAAGGGAAGTATTTTAACAGTTATTAGAGAGTGAAACAAAAACATTTACATGACGACAGAAAAGCCCATTACATTCCCAATAAAACTTTATAGCGTACTCGGCTTTTTTTTGGGTCCGTCATAACAATAATTAATGCTTATTATTCCGTACCTAATGCTATTAGGTTTGCAGCAATATATGATATTACTTTTTATTTGCTGTAAAATGCGCTTTGCAATACCGTACTCATTACAGTTAAACATATGTGAAAGGCTTTAATGTGCCGTGCAGAGTCTGTCAATGACAAAATCCAACAGTGTTTGTTTGTCTATGTACTGGCATACAGACAGACAGACAGACTGACGGATAGACAGAAAAGTAAGCAGTCAGATAGAAATTCAGAAAGACACACAGACACACATAAACAGAAAATTACACAGACAGACAGAAAGACGCACATACTGACACAGACATACGCTCATAGACAGACAGACGGACAGATAGAAATACAGAGAGACACGCGAACAGAAAAGCACACAGACAGACAGGAAGATGCACAGACTGACAGACAGACAGACACACACACAGATAGAAAGATAGATACACACAGACAAGACAGATATATAGAAACAGAGCGATTGATACGTTGTTTAGTATCTACTGCGGGGTTTCAAGAATAAAAAAAAAGAAATATATATAAAAAAGAAAACGGATAATATATATATATATATATATATATATATACAAGAAATATATATAAAAAAGAAAACGGAGAAAACAAAAAAAGTCATGTATGTCATTCTGAAAAAAGTAAAAAAAAAAAAAAAAAAAAAAATCTTTCATCACAGAGCGATCGAACAAGTAATACAGTTTCATTTCTGCGACAGAAGAAGGCGCTCACGAGAAATAAGGCAAATGAAAAAAAAGAAAAGAGAAGAAACGAAAAGATGATGGAGAAGAAGAAGAACAACAAAAAGAACAAAAACAAAAGAAGAAGAAGAAGACAAGAAGAAGAAGACAGAAGAAGAAGAAGAAGAAGAAGAAGAAGAAGAAGAAGAAGAAGAAGAAGAATAAGAATAAGAATAAGAAAAGAAAAAGAAAAAAAGAAGAAGAAGAAACGAAGAACAAGAAAACATTAAACGATGATACAGACCATGAAGGACATATAATCTGAATGATTACATTATGGACCACAAGAGGAACTTTGATGACTGGAAACAATAATGATGTACGAATAATAATAAATTAATAATAATAAAGTACGAGAAAGCTTTGGATAATAGACAATAAAAGATAAAGAGGTAACGGTGACATAAGTAATAAGAATGTATTGATGTTTGTACTAATGATAAGGGTAATGGTGATGATGATGATGATGATGATGATGATGATGATGATGATGATGATGATGATGATGATGATGATGATGATGATGATGATGATGATGATGATGATGATGATGATGATGATGATAATAATAATAATAATAATAATTATAATGATAATGATAATGATAATGACAATAATAATAATAATAATGATAATAATGATAATGACAGCAATAATGATAACAGTAACAACAATAAAATGAGGATAACAATGAAAATATATTAATGGTGATAATAAATTAATAATGGTGATAATACTGATTATAACAATAGATATAATGATGACGATAATAATAACAACAACAATAATAGTAATGATGATACTGGTGATGACATTAATAATTAATAATAGTGATAACACCACCAACAACATAAGCAACGATGATAATAACAATGATGATAATAATAATGATAATGATAATGATAATAATTGTAATGATGATAATAATTGTAATCATGATAATGATAATGAGATAATGATGATGATGATAATAATAATAGAAATAATATTGATAAAGATTACAATTATAATAGAAATAATAATAACCATGATGATCATAATGATAATGATAGTATTAATGATAATAATGATATTAAGGATATTAATGATAATGGTAACAATGATAATAATGGTAATGATGATAGTAATAATGATCATAATAATAATGGTAATAATGATAATAATGATAATGGTAATAATGATAATAATGATTATAATAATAATAGTAATGATAATAATACTTATAATAACGATAGTAATGATGATAATAATGATAATAATGATAATAATGATAATAATAAAAAAATAATAATGAAAATGACAAAAAACGATTATGCTAACAATAATAATAATTAGCAACAAAATAATGTTAATAATTGTAATGATGATATTGATAGCAACTATAACTAAAAATAACAACAAGAGAGAGATTCGAGAATTACGCCACCAAAGAGGAAATAAAAACTCGACAGCTATTTACTTAGAAATACCAGAATAGACGACCTCTTAACTTCACGAAGATTCGGAAGTTACAATCTCCCGAGGCAGTCTATTCGGAAACCTACACAAAGGATTATATTCTAGAAAACGGAGATGTCGACGACCAACTTACATCAAATGATATAGAACTGAGGCTACAGAATTTCCAGTCAAGCAAAAACTTACGGACGGGATGATCCTTTCTGGTAATAATCTTACATGAAACTGAATGATCCTTAATATCCCATACTGAAAACGTTTATATATCTATTATATTAAAATGGCATTTCAATATAGCAATATTTTGTGGTATAGCATAGTAAACTTTAGGAATCTCTTGTCAATTCTCTTTCTCTCTCTCTCTCTCTCTCTCTCTCTCTCTCTCTCTCTCTCTCTCTCTCTCTCTCTCTCTCTCTCTCTCTCTCTCTCTCTGTATCCATTCGTTTTCCAGTGTCTAAATCTAAGCCATACAGGTAAAATTTAATGGAATTGAGATAACGAACAAGCAGTCTTAAGTGTGACTCCGCAGCAGAGACCCAGACAGTAGAAAAATACACAAAATGAGGCAGAATGAAGAAAAATGAGAAACATCTGCGAGTAATGTTGACATCCTCATGAATCCTCTCACACTTGCGGAGGATACCCAACTTGAGTGAAACTTCCCGAACCATATTCCTAAGTTACAATTCACATGTAAGCTTTGAATCTAGGGTCACACCTTAGTGCTTCAGATGATCAACAGAGGTAATTAAGACTCCATTAACCGGAAGACTTGTATCCTGAGGCAATTGCGTCCTCGACCATATCACAATCACTTAATTGGACTTGCAAATATTCAATTTCATGCTCCAAGATAATGATAATGATGATTATAATTATAGCAACAACAACAGCTATAATGATAATGTTAATGATAGTGATGATAATAATAATAATAATAATAATGATAATAATAAAAATGATTAACAATGATAATGATAATAATTTATGATATTCATAATAGTAATATATAATGATGAATGATAATAATGATAATAATAATATGAATAATAATATGATAATGATAATGATATTATTATTATTATTATTATTATTATTATTATATTATTATTATTATTATTATTATTATATTATTATTATTATTATATTATTATTTATTATTATTATTATTATTATTATTATTTATTATTATTATTATTATTATTATTATTATTATTATTATTATTATTATTATTATTATTATTATTATCATCATCATTATTTTTATTACCAATATTATCATCATTATCATTCATCATCATTAATTATATTATTGTTATCATTATCATTATTATTATATTATTATCATCATTACTATTATTATTATTATTATTGTTATTATTAGTTATAATTATTATCGTAAAGATAACAATAATGATGATCATAAATAATATATGATAAATAATGATGATTATAATAATGATAATGATAATCATAATGATAGTAATAATTATATAACTATCTCATGATGTGTAATAATAATAATAATAATAATAATAATAATAATGATAATGATGATAATGTGATGATGATGATATTGATAATAGTGATGATAATAACAACGATAATGTTAGCTAATAGTAATAATAACAAATAACAATAATAATAGTAATAATGATGTCAATAATAATGATAATTATAATGGTAATAATAACAACGAAAACGTTATTAATGTCTATGATAATGATGAAAATGATAGCAGTAGTACTGTTTAGAATGACAATGGTGATAATAATAATAATAATGATAATAGCGATGATAATGATAATTGTGATGATAACGATGATGATAAAGATGATTTTCATGATAATAATAGCAGACGTGGTAATGATAATAACAATGATCATAACCATAAGGGAAAAATAGTGATAATTATGACAAAAGTGACAGTAACAATGATGATATGACAAAAAACAAACAAACAAACGATATGTAAGAGCAGCAATGACAGCCATAACGAACAGGAGTATCAACACGGCAACAAGATCGATGGTAAAGGTAATAACAACAGGAGAATTGACCTTATTTCTCAAAGCCTGACCTGATGAGAAACCTGCACCTAGAGTAACACATATGAGAGAATATTACACATAAATACCCCATTCAGTGTCAAACAGTAAGAGAACCCCACTATTGTACAGAGTTCCAGACAACCAAAACATAGCATATATGGAGCTAACTTTGAATGGCAACTTGGATTCAAACTCAAATCCATGGCAAGTAACGTGTATTTAATATCATTTGATAATTTGATAATGATAATAATGATGTTGGTAATAGCAAAGATATGCCGGTATCTGAAACGTGGCGAGGAAATCCCGTAGAATTATGCAGTCGATTCATTAATATTCAAAACATGATTTACATAATGTCTCTGACAGCTACGGAAGCTCTTCAGTCATTCATTAAAGCCAAACTTAACCTTGTCAGAGATAGAAGCATCAGAGAACGGAGATACCACTGATAATGATAATGATGATGGTCGTATAATTACTGATAGAACAATCATGATATACAATGATGATTTCTAAAAAAGTCTTTGTTAAAATAATTTGTTGGTTTCAATCTCATCGCGTCGATTTTGGAGCGAAAGTGTCACCCTTGAGACGTGGCCAATGATAGTTATTATCAGTCATCAGCACTGTTGTTATTATCATTAATGATTAGGATAACAATAATGATGATGATAATGATTAAAGCAACAACAAGAACAACAAGAACAACAACAATAATAATTATAATGATAATAATGATAATGATGACTATTATAATGATAATGATAATTATGATGATAATAGTAATAATGATAGTAATGATAATGATAATGAAAATAACAATAATATTAACAATAACGATGGTAATAAAATAATAGTGATGATGATGATGATAATAACATTTGTAGTACTAATTATAATAGAAAAAAAGATGATAAAAATAATTAAAACAAGAACAATTATAACAGCAATAATAATTATAATCATAATGATAATAGTGATAATGATAATGATGTTATTAAGTTGCAGATTCCGGGGATTGGCAAAAGCTCATTAGATAGACTGACTCTGATAATGATATTGTTTGTCTCCTAAACAGTAAAGAGAATTTGACAAACCAAGTGTTTGCATCTAAACCATAGTTATGATAATGACAATAATAAAAATCATGATAATGATAACAACAAGAGCAATGATAATAATGATAATGGCAATGGTAATGATGATGATACTACTACTACTACTACTACTACGTCTACTACTATTACTACAACTAATGATATTAACAATGAAAATATTATTAATAATGGTAATGATAATGATAATAATAATAATGGTATCAATGATAATAATAGCAACAAAAATTATATTAATATTATTAAGGAAAATAATAATGATGATAGTAATAATAATAATAATAGTAATAATAAAAATAGTAATGATGATGATAATAATAATAATAATAATAATGATAACAATAATCAAAGTAATGATAATGATAATAATAATGAAGATGATAATAATAATAATGATAATAATAATAATGATGATAATAATAAAAAACAACAACAACAACAATAATAATAATAATAATAATAATAATAATAATAATAATAATAATAATAATAATAATAATAATAATAATATAATAATAATAATAAATTGTTATTATTATTATTATTATGATATGATATAATCATCATCATCAACAATATCAACAATAGAATGATAATGATCATAAAACTGATATATTCATAGTAGTGACGATGATGATTATAATCACAAGGGAATGCTAATTATAATAATAACGATTATAATAAGAATAATAATGGTAATGATGATAATAATGATAAAGAGAGTAATGATAATAATGTAGATTATGATAATGATAATGATAATTAATAGTAATAGAATATAACGATAATAAATAATAATAATAATAATAATAATAATAATAATAATAATAATAATAATAATAATAATAATATAATGATAATAATAATAATAATAATAATAATAATAATAATAATGATGATAACAATAATAGTCATAATAATGAAAAATATGATGACTGCTATAGTGATGATAACAGTAATGAGCAATTGACGTAGCATTAATAATATTATTAATGATAATAATAATGATAATAATCATAATAATAATAATGATAATAATAATAATAATAATAATAATAATTAAATAAGGATATAATTATGATGATAATGATAATGATAATAATAAGATATAAATTATCATGATAATAATAATAATAATAATAATAATAATAATGATAATAATAATAATAATAATAATAATAACAATAATAATAATAATGATAATAATGATAATAATAATGATAATAATAATGATAATAACAATAACAACAATAAGAAGAATAATGATAAAGATATACTAATGATAATCATAATACTAATAAGTATAGTAACGCCACCACCACCACCAACAACAACAACAACAATAATAATAATTATTATAGTATTGATAATAATGGTAACGATAATGATAAGTACAATGATGGTAATGATAATAAGAACAGTATAGGCATGTTAATAGTAACTATGACAATAATAATAATAATGACAATAGTAATTATTATGATAATAAGAAAAATAATGATAGTGATAATAATTGGAGTAATGTTAATATTCAAAATCATATACGAAAAATAATGATGATAATAATAGTGATAATGATGATAATAATAATAACAAAACTTATAATGATAATGATGATGTTAATAACAATGATCACGATCATCATAATAAGAACAGTAATGATAATGAAAATAATAACATAGTACTACACAGAAAAAAGAAAATATTCTACCAATCTGTAACTAAATGATGTTACTACAAACACAACCCGCAGGTGTATAGTAAAAGACACGCACGCGCACTTTATCCAGCAATGTAAAGAAACCATTTACCCCAAAATCTCTGGCGCTTGAAACAAAGAGGCGATTTCAAAGCCGGAGGGTGTTTACCTTACGGGAGATAGTGAGGTTTAGCATGTCGTTTCGTATCTTGCTTGTTGCTTGAAGCGGGTAAATTGGCTGGGTTGAACACACTCGTTTGTGTTGATAGAATAGCAAGAAAAAGGTAAGTTGCAGGTAAACAAATAAAGGTGTGATTTACTAAGCTTATTTTGTGTGTTGATAGAATAATAAGTTGCACATAAACAAATAAAGTTGCGATTTACTGAGCTTATTTTTGTGTGTCGAGAGAATAGTAAGAAAAGGATAAGTTGCAGATAAACAAATAAAGATGTGATTTACTAAACCTATATTGTGCTGATAGAATAGAATTTAATAGAATGTAATTTACTATGCTTATTTTATCATATTTTTTTTCTGAGGGTTTTGTATATAACATCTAAAGTATAGCATTATGTTCGCCCAATTGCAATTAGGAAGAGTTTAGCTTTTTGCCGAACTTCGGAAATGAATTCCCTTCTCGGTACATGTCGCATTTGTGTCGAATGAATCATGTTAAAAACAATAATAGAGAATTGCGCTTTCTGGCCAGTGGTTCGAATCTGGACCTCATCAACCAGAAATAATCAACTGTTTTGGTAGATTAAATACATAATAATAGATTGGTAATAGTTTATCTGTATTCATGCGATGTATATTGAGCATCTGTATGATAAACTGCACTCTGTGCTTTACGCAAACACTTCATCTACACTTTCCTTTTACAAGCACACGCAAATATGTATTTGTATGTATATATATATATATATATATATATATATATATATATATATATATATATATATATATATATATATATATATATATATATAGGATATGTATGTTTGTATGTACGTATGCTATATGCATATATGTATATGTATGTATATGTATATATATATATATATATATATATATATATATGTATATAATATATATATATATATATAATATATGTATATATATATTATATATATATATATATTATATATAATATATATAATATATATATATATATATATATAATATATATATATATATATATAAATATATATATATATATTATATATATATATATATATATATATATATATATATATATATATATATATATATATATATATATATAATATATATATATATATATATATATATATATATATGTATACATGCATATACATAAGCGCCAAAAAAGCCGACTTTGACTGGGAGGCTCCACCTGCAAATGAAATATGGATCCCATGGAACTGAAGACGGAATTCCCTCGCAGTGCTACGCGAAAGGAAATGTCAGCGAGCACGAGCCTGGGTTCTGCGTCTTGCATATTTCA
>NW_020870111.1:137468-139968 GCF_003789085.1 Penaeus vannamei | reverse complement strand
CACCCTATATTCTTAATCTAGAACATTAAGACAGCGCAATCCAGAGAAAGAAATCAAGAAAACTACAACGAGAAGAAACGTCATTCAAACTCCTAAGTTAATATTCTATAATTATGATAACAATTCCCTCTTTCCTCTCCTCTAATTTTCCGCCCCTTACCTCGAACTCCCCCAAGTACAATGACAAGCACCTTGATGTTGCCTTTAGTGTAATTCGTTTTCATTATCCTCATTAAACCTCTTGCATCGTATCCAGACATTAGCTGAATCAAAGCATGTTATATTGCAGTAAGCCGGCAAGTATGTTCTCAACACAGTCTCGCGAATTCCAGGAGAACAGCTTGTGATTCATGCGTTTGCACAATTCGAAATGAACCCGAAACACGGCGTCGGGAATAGAACACGAACTCGGTTTATGGTTACAATTCCTTGTCAATGATTAACTTCCAGTGGAGTAGGTTTGTTTTATTTCACTTGCTGTATTTGCCTCTTTTTATGTTACACATACACAGATATTCGTTTATGCATTATTGTATATCCATCCAATAGATTGATAGCTTGAATCGGAGCGTATTGTTTGATAGTATGATATATTATTGTGAAACATTTCACTTTATTGTTCAGATATACTAAATTAAATTAAGCAAAACGAAAGAAAAGGAAAAGACAAAGAAGAAAATCAAGAAGAAGAAGAAGAAGAAAGACGATGACGACGACAGAGAAAGAGAAAAAAGAGAACAAGAAGGAGTAAGAAAAGAAAGAGAACGAAAAGAAGAAGGAAAAGAAGGTGACGCATAAAGAAAAGGAGAAGGAGAAAGAGAAAAAAATGAAGAAGGAGAGAAAGAGAAGAAAGAGACTAACATATACAGCGTGAGGTCTGCGCTAACACAATGTGTACCGAACAAATATGCATTATGAACCAGCTGAAGACATAAGACTGCACTTTCTAGCTGGATAAATATACAAGCACACGCACGTATTATAAGAATTTGTTGTTGATTAATGTTGACTTATCGTTTATTCACAATATTCGTTCCGGTCGCTGAAAACGCGATTGTCTTCGGTCTTAAGATGTTGACACTGGTTTCTGCCTGTTTGCACTCACATATTGCCTTTGCACTAGAAGTAAAATGCATAGACGGTGAATACATTATATGTACTCTTGTGATTGAATGTATCCGGTACAAGCTAACAAACGGAACAATAACTGCAGTGGTTAAAATTAGAACACTGCAGAGAATGTCGCAATAAAATACTATAACGCTTTCCTTGTTAAAATAACCCAGAAAATTATAACGAAAAGGTAAACAAGGGGTAAAACATTATGAAACTTTCCTTGTCAAAACAGGCCAGAAAAATTATAACAAAAAGCAAATCAAAAGCTAAAATACTACACCTTTCTTTGTTAAAACAACCCAGAAAAAATATAGCAAAGTTGCAAACAAAACCTAAAATACCATAACACCTTCCCTATCAAAACAACCCAGAGAAAACAAACGCAAAATTGCAATAAAACTTTCCTTGTCAAAACCACCCAGGAAAAGGATAACCGAAAGCAAATAAAAAAGCTAGCATATAATGAATTGTACCATGAAATCATAGTGCGTGTGAAGTGTTCATGTAATTGCTATTATTTTGTCTGACAGGGTAACATTTAAACCCATAATTACGCTGCAGCAACCGTATTGAACCCACTGTATATGATGAGCTGGAGACGACTCTCGGAACACGATATGGACAAGTTTGTAAATAAATTGTTACGTTATGGCTGATCCTTATATGAAGATAATTGTATTGATGGTAATGATGAAAATGATGTTGATGGGTACTAAGATAATGACGATGATGATAATAATGAAGCTGGTGCTGATAAGGATGATGGTAATAATGTTTGCTATGAAAATAACAACAGTGATAATGATAATAACAAAAATAGTAATGATGGTGATAATAATGTTGATAATAATAATGAGAATAATAATAAGATAATAATAATGATAACAAGGATAATAATGATACTAATAATAATGATAACAATAGCAACAATGATAATAACAGTAATAATAATTATAATGATAAAAAAATGATACTGATAATGATGATGATAACAATAATAATGATAATGATGTTAATTATAATAATTAAGATAAAACTAGTAATAGTAGTGATATTAATAATAAATAATGATCATGATGCAATAATGATATGATAATAAATAATAATAAGAATAGTAATGATAATAATAATGACAACAGCAGTGAAAATCATGGTGGTAATTATGATAATGATAATAACAATAATGACAATAATGATAAAGATAATAATAATAGTCAGAGTAATAGTAATAATGATAGTGATAATGATAATGATGACAATAATAATAATAAATAGCAATACTGATAAAAGTAATGATTATACTACTACTATTACTACTACTATTAATTATACTAATAATGATAATTACAATAATGAAATGATAATGATGATAATAATGATAGCG
>NW_020870111.1:109968-112468 GCF_003789085.1 Penaeus vannamei | reverse complement strand
AATACATCTGCATTTTGTGTGCGTGGGTATGTGTCGATGTGCGCGTGTAGGTGTGTACATGTAGAGGTCTCCGTGTGTGTGAGGTTTCTTGCACAAATAGTCAGTTATTTATCATACTTTTTGGAATTATCGATAAATTGAAATGAACCAGCACACATACAGGCAAACTCATGCTCATGCACACACATACTTACAAACATATACTCTCTCTCTCTTTCTCTCACGTTTGCTCTCTCCCTTTTTCTCTTTCTTTCTCATTCACGTTTGCCCTTTCCCTTTTTCTCTCACGTTTGCTCTCTCACTCTCATGTTTGCCTTCTCTCTTTCTCTCTCTCTCTCTCACGTTTAGTCTCTCTCTCTCTCTCTCATGTTTGCTCTCTCTCTGTCTCTCATGTTTGCTCTCTCTCTCTCTCTCTCTCTCTCTCTCAGATTTGATCTCCCTCTCTTACACATATACAAGAACAAACACCTACTCACACCCACTGCATATAAGCTGCATAATCAATACCAGCGCTGCAACCATCACCTGTGTCAAGAGCATCTTCATCTCCTCAACAGATTTCCCCGCTTCTTACCAAACCACAACCTTCCCGTACAGCAGGCTGGTAACTCCTTTACAAATACTCCCTCCTTCAGTATGTGTTAGTGTGTGTTACATTTGAATGGGATATCTATTTTACAAGAGTAGGGGGTGAATGCCACGTTTTTTATTGAAAAGGTATTCATGGAAAAGGCATCCGTCTTACCAACAGATCATACGAGTAATAAAACATTCGCCTTGGGACAGAATTGCCATATATTCACAAGCCTTAGGCTCTTCCCCTCCTCCCTCCTGCTCCCGTCTTTACGCTTATTTCTCTCTCTCTCTCTCCGTATGTCTGTCTGCCTGTCTCTCCCTCTCCGTATCTCTCTCTCTCTCTCTCCGTATGTCTGTGTCTGTCTCTCCTTCTTCATATATCTGTTTTTCTGTCTGTCTCTACCTCTCCGTATCTCTCTTTCTCTCTCTCCGTATGTCTGTGTTTATCTCTCCCTCCCCGTATATCTGTCCGTCTGCCTGTCTGTCTCTCTCTCCCTCTCCGGTTGTCTGTCTGTCATGTCTGTCTCTCGCTCCGTAAGTCTGTCTCTCTATCTCTCGCTGTATGTCTATCTGTCTATGTTTCTCTGTCCGTGTCTCTTTCTCTCTCCTACCTTCCCTCATGCTTTCCATCCCTCTCTCTTGAAAAAGGCATAAGTAATTGAAAGTCGTAAAAAGTAAAACAAAAATAAGCGGAAGGGAAGAGGAACAAAAAAGGGCTAAAACTGAACTGAGTAAGGAGGAGCAGAACGCAAGAGGACGTATAGGAAGGGAGGAATTAAGAGAGAGGGAAACGATAGAGAGAGAAGGGGAGAGGAAATGGGGTTATGGCTTCGTCCTCTCGCTGTCTCTCTCTCCTTCTCTTTCACATCACCTTTATCCTATCTCCTTTGCCATTTTCTTTTCCTCCTACAGTTAATTCCAATTTTGTAAATATGTATATATTTTTCATAATTCATTTTCGTTTTTATTTTCCTTTCCGTCTCTTGAAACTGAGGGTCCGCATTATATTCTATGGGTGTCCTCACAAGTCCTCTTATACCCTTTTTTCCCCTTTTCTATTCTTGAAAAATGCTCTCTCTCTCTCTCTCTTTCTCTGCCTGTCTTTCTTTTCCACCCCCTCTCTATGCCTTGTTGTCTACTTGTATGTGTGTGTGTGTTTGACTGTCTGCCTGCCTCTCACTCTCTTTCTCTCTCTCTCCTCGTCTCTATTTTGAGCTCGAGATGTTGATGTTGCATTTTGATTTAGCATTTTTCAACATATTTAGCCTTACTATTATTTATTAATTTTTTCATCACATCAATTCAGCTCCATAAATATATATATTTCCCTATCTGCTACGGTGACATACAGGGCAGAATCCCCTCCTTATTTGCACGGGGTTGCAGCCAATGTTCTTGGAGGAAGACGAAACTTTCCCCGATAGATGGCTCTGGATCCACACTCTCGCATCTCGGCGGCATTTCTGGCTCGTTGCCTCTGGTACACGTTTTCTTTATCCTCGCTTGTCTTGATGCATTTATCTTGGCCTCCTCGGAGATGTTTTCGAAAGGCGCTCAAGTACTCGGGGCTTTGTCGAATGAGAGGAAGGGAAGGAGAACGAAACTCTTGAAACAGATAGCATACGGCTGGGATAGGAAAAGGTATATATATATATATATATATATATATATTTATATATATATATTAATATATATATAATATATAATATGTATATATATATGTATATATATAAAAATAATATATATATTATAGATATAGATATATATGTAGATATATATGCGCGTGTGTGTGTATGTAAATATATATGTATATATATATATATATATATATATAATATATATATATAATATATATATATATATATATATATATATATGTGTATATATATGTATATATATGTACATATATATGTATATATATACA
>NW_020870111.1:65000-67500 GCF_003789085.1 Penaeus vannamei | reverse complement strand
TCCATTCACCCGTCTCTATTTCCTCTCCTCTTTCCGCCTCTCTTTCATTCGTGCCAGCTTTCTTATACCGCATCTCCTGCTTATTCTTTTGCTGTGTCTGATATCTACTTTGTCTTCAGTCTCAATCGTATCTCTTTAGTGTGTCTTATTCGAACAGAGACTTTTACTGTATCTTTTGTCTTGTTCTTATGCTGTGTCTTCTACTTGTTCTTATGCTGTGTCTTCTACTTGTTCTCATGCTGTGTCTTCTACTTGTTCTTATACTTGTTCTTATGCTGTGTCTTCTACTTGTTCTTATGCTGTGTCTTCTACTTGTTCTTATGCTGTGTCTTCTACTTGTTCTTATGCTGTGTCTTCTACGTGTTCTTTCTTCTTGTTTCCATTTACTTCGGGGTGTTGGGTCTTTGTCGGTTCTTTCCTTTGCCTGCTTTATTTTGGTTTATCTCTCTTTTTCCTCCTTTCTTTTTTCCTTTGTTGGTCGTGGTTCTGATTTATTATCGTATTTTACTTTCCTCTTCGTTTCCTTTTTCTTTCTCTTCCCGTTCGACGTGTTTTTTACATTTCTCTATCATCTTTTCCTTTTTGTCTTCTCTGCCTTAAGTTCCCCTCTTCCCACTACCCTGTTCCTATCACCATTCTTCTCTTCGTCCTTTCGTTATCATCTTTAACCCTATCGTTATTCCCTTTCTCCCTCTTCCTCAAATTACAATTTTCACCCTACTCTTCCTTGTAATCCAATCCAGCCTCTCCTTTCTCTCCTCTCTTCGTCCTCCTATTACAGCTCTCTACCATCTATCCTCTTCCTCTTCCTCCTAACCCAACCTCTTTCCTTCCACTTTCTTTCCCCCTTTCGACCGCCTCTCCTCCCCTACTCCCCCCCACCCACTCCCCCTACCACCTGCCGCTCACTAACTAACCTGTAAGTAAAAAAAAAAAAAAAAAAAAAAAAAAAAAAAAAAGGCTTGGTTGCCTGAACGACTAACTGTCACGACTTAAATTGCATGTGTTCAGTCTTTACTTTCGAAAATATCTGTGGCAGCGAAGTTGGAGGGAGGGAGGAGAAAGAGAAAAGAAGAAGAAGAAGAAAGGAAGGAGAATGGTAATTATAGAATTAGGAGACAAGGAGGAGAAGGAAACTGGAAGAAGAGGAAGGATAATGTCATATAAATAAGATACAAGGATGAGAGGGAAAATGGAAGAAGAAGAGGAAGAAGTATGAGAATTATAGAAATAGGAAAGAAAGAGAAGAAAATGGATGATGGAGAAGAAGAGTTATGGAAACAGGAATAAAAGAGAAGAAAAATGGAAGAAGAGGAGAAAGAATAAATATTATAGAAAGAAGAAACAAACAAGAGGACAAAAATAGGAAGTAAAAGTGGGAAGAGAGTTGTAGAAAATGTGAGACTAAAAGATAAAAAGAAAATTGGAAGGAAATTATACAAGAAATGAAAGAAAGAAAAAAGTTAAAGATAAAGCAGATAAAACTATGTAAAACCACTTCGAGAAGGAAGTGAGATATAGAGCTAGTGAAAAGAAAAAAAAAAGAAGAAAGAGGAATATGAAAGGAAAAGAAAGAGGTAGTGAAACAAGGTGAACAAGATTGAAAAATGAATATGTAAGAGAGCAGAGAACGAAGAAGTAAAAAGTCTTGGTAATTGAAAAAAGAAAGGAGAGCGAAGAATAAAAAGAAATCAAAGAAAAAAAAAAAGAAAATTATGGGAATAAGAGGTACGAAAAGAGAATAACGTAAAAAAAAACGGTGACTGATAAAGATGAATAATAATAATAATAATGATATAAGAAGAAAAAAACGTGAACTTCAATCAGAAGGATAAAAAAAAAAAAAACGATATAGACATTTTCTTATAAAGATCCAAGCACTAAAGTTAACAGCCGCCATTTCTTCATCTTCTCCTCCTTTTAAATCCTCAATTCTTCCAAGTTTTCTTCTCACTCTGGCCATCCTTCCCCCTCGTCCGTCGCATAAACTTTCTGAGTCAGACGGTTTATCTAATACCTTAGTGAGTCGTTGTGATTCCGGAGCCAAATTTCCAGATGAAAGGGTTCATGAATTTTAACCTGGGTGTTCTCCTTTTGACCTGAGCCTGAGGACTGGCACCGGCGTCTTGCTTTGCCGTGACCTATGACCTCATTCACGCTTCACAGGGGGGGGGGTGATTTTTGATTTGGGGCACTGTCTCTGCTGGGTCTGCCTTCTGTTTATTCTTAGTCTTTTTTGTGTCTGTTTTGTTAGCAATATACAGACATGGCAAACGGCGTATCATTTTCTTCATCGTCTTTTTATTGTAATTCAATTGTTTATTTATGTTTTGTGACTTGCTGCTGTGCTCTTGGCGAATAATCTACTGTCCTTGCTTTATTTTTTTTTTCGTTTTTTCTTGTTTTATTTTTCCTCTCTGTGTTTTCGTTTTAGCTTTATTATGGCCGATAACGTACTGATTTTAAATTTTGGGAATGCCTTTCCATTTACAACGTTAAA
>NW_020870111.1:55000-57500 GCF_003789085.1 Penaeus vannamei | reverse complement strand
GAGAAGAAAAGAAAAGGAAAGAAAATGAAAGAAAAGAGAATGAAATTAAATGAGATGAGGTGAAATTAAATAATATAAAAGAAAAAAAGAAAGAAACGAAGAAATGTGGGAAAGAGCTAGGATCTTTGGCTTTTGTCTCTGATAAATAAGAAGGAAGAAATGAGAGTGGCTAAGATGTAACCCGCACGTAGTAGACATTATAAAAAGAAAATTAATTCTGTATTGTAAGTTTAGTTTTATTATTTATTTGAAATACGTTTACATGTACTATGACGACAATACCGAAAGTACCTCTGTGATAAATAGATACACTCACGTCCTTGAAAAAAGAAAGAAAAAAATGTACACAAAAATTACATTCCGCAAACCGTAATAGCGACATTCCATAACCACGAAGGGAACACCCTGTCATGACAAAGGCACAGTCTAGATTCAGCGCGCTTTGGCTGACATTTCTCTCTCAAGACTCAGAGAAGGATTTCGTCGTCAAGATTCAAGTGGAGAGGACTGTCGAGATGTTTACAGGTCTCGTGGCGTTTCGTAAGACTGTAACAACTTGTAACATTTATTTCAGCGCCTTGTAACAGATGAAGGAAGTACTTAAAGTAATGATGTTCTTTAGCTTTTATCTGTGAATGTACTTTTTTATGTACACAACCAAATAAAAATCAGTGATGTTCTTTAGTCTGCGTCTGTATTCCTGCGTTGTGTTGATATGCGTATTTGTCTTTACGTTTATGTTCGAATTCTTTATACGTTTGTGTGTGTTTGTGTTTGGTTTTATGTTTGTGTTTTGCGTGTGTGTTTGTTTGCGTTGTGCGTGTGTGTGTGTATGTGTGTATGTGTGTGTGTGTGTGTGTGTGTGTGTGTGTGTGTGTGTGTGTGTGTGTGTGTGTGTGTGTGTGTGTGTATGTGTATGTATTTGTGTGTATGTGTGCGTGTAATTGTTTGTGTGTAATGGTGTGATATTTTATGTGTGAATGTGTATATATAGGTATGTATATCCCCTTGAGTATGCATGCATGTATGTATGAGTATATGTATGTCGATAATAGTACCTTAATCTTTCTCCATTATGTTTCATCACCAGCGGATAATATATTCAACCAGCCTTTTCTTGAATGACATAGCTTCAAATTGAACTTTCTCTATCAGACATTATAAAAAAGAAAAGCAATTCTGTACCTCTTACTAATATAAAATGAAAATCATTTTTTTCTTTTTTTCTTTGAAATATGTTTCCATTAATATTTTCATCAACCTTTTTTATCATCTTTTTTACGCTTTGTATATATATTTTTATTCCATGACAAAGCAAGAATCTTTATTACTTTTTCCTGTTGTAAAGTGTAGCCTATAGTATGTTTATATCAACATGTGCATATCAGTTTATTGATTTGATGTTTTTGTCATTCTTATTCTTATTCTTATAATTGTTATTATCAATATTATCATTATAATTATTATTATTATCGTTACAATTATTATCCTTATTACTAATATTCATTATCTTTATTTTTTACTATCACCAATATTATTACGATTATTTTAAACATTTTTGTTATTATTATTGATGTTATTGTTACTATTATTATTAAGAGAATAATGGTTGTTATTATCATTATTATATCCATCATTATTACTGTTTCTATTATCATTTTTATTACCATCATCATCATCATCATTATTATCATCATCATTATTAATAGTGTTATTATTATTGTTATTACCATTACTATCATTATTTTTATAATAATATCATTATCATCATTATTGTTGTTACCACTATTATCATTATCATCATCATTATTATTGTTACTATCATTATTACTTTTATCATTACTATCATTGTTATTATCATTATCATTGTTGTTGTTATTATTGTTATCATTATTGTTTTTATTACTGCTGTTGTTATTATCATTATCATCATCGTTATCAATATTATCATTATTATCATTATCATAATCATCATTATTATCTTATTATAACGTTCATCATTATGATCATTATTATTATCATTATCACCATAATAATAACAACAACAATAATGATAATATGGAGAATAATAGTAATGATAACGATCATGATTATTATTATTGTTATTTTCATCAACATTACTATAACTGTAATTACTTCTATTACTATTATCAACATAACTATAATTATCATTACTTCAGTTACTATTATACATTACTATGAACACTGATATGCTTATCCTTCTCATTGTAATTACCATCCTCAACATCATTACTGTTGTTATCATAATTTATCATCCTTATTTTTCTTTTATTATTATCATCATCATTATCATTATTACTATTATCATTAGCAAGGAATATTAATGTAACGGGATGGATTACAATGGTACCTGTGGCAGGTATCATGCATCATATCCAAAAGCATGAATGGATGACTTTACTTCATCAAAACACTTGGCAACACACGTCTGGTTCCAGCTGATATGTAGGCACTAATTTCCTGTGCCAGATAAGTTTTA
>NW_020870111.1:17500-20000 GCF_003789085.1 Penaeus vannamei | reverse complement strand
GGAGAAAGGAGAAATTGTATCTCTATATTAGTACAAAGCAGGTTAAAAACGGATGCCTCGAAACATGAGTTTACACTGCAATGATAACACTGCAAATCTCTGCTACGACTTCACTCAGTGCCTGCAGTGACATCAGTTATGTACTAGAGTATAGACTTTGTACTATAATACAGGAGAAACAAGCAGACATCCAGCGGGAGAAACGGCTTTCTCTGTGCATGTGGTGTTTTATTTGGATAAAAAGTGTAAAAGGTAGAAATTGTCATGATTTTTACAGTGCCAACCATAAGTTTATAGTTTTAGATTTTATCCATTAGGTTCATGCGAAGAAAGGCTTCCTCTTCCTTAGCCATTTTGCTACATCGGATCTTGTCTTTCCTCTCTCTCTCTCTCTCTCTCTCTCTCTCTCTCTCTCTCTCTCTCTCTCTCTCTCTCTCTCTCTCTCTCTCTCTCTCTCTCTCTCTCTCTCTCTCTCTCTCCTCTCTCTCTCTCTCTCTCGCTGTGTGTGTGTGTTGTGTGTGTGTGTGTGTGTGTGTGTGTGTGTTGTGTGTGTGTGTGTGTGTGTGGTGTGTGTGTGTGTGTGTGTGTGTGTGTGTGCGTGCGTGTGTGTGTGCAGCTAGAACATCCCCCGTAAGCAAAAGATACATATACTACTAAAATAAATAAAAATGAATAAAAGAATCTAGGACCGTTTACATATAACAATCGTTTCAATACGCAAAACTGAACGAATACATAATGCATTCAAGAAAAAACACAGGATACAAGGCAGTTAATTAGAATAAGCAGCTATATCAGAGGAAGCACGGGAGGGAGGAAGATAATTCATATCTAGTAGGCCTTGTATTGTTCTATTTGCACAGAAATTGTCCAGATTCATTAGGTTATTAAACTCAAATATTAATGATTACTTGGGAATTATGTAGTATATTCGCATGCTTGTTCCTTCGTGACGGAAATTTATATTTCAAGAAAACATTCGCATCTAATTGTCTATTTTACATTCGTTTCATAGAAATCCATGAGAGATTTTTTTTACCGAAAAAGCATCAGAATCTTACGAAATAGCTATTACGAAAAAAAATCAGAATATTTAGCTAATCAGAATCTTTAGCTATTACGAAAAAAATCAGAATATTTAGCTATTACGAAAAAGAATCAAATCTTTAGATTACGACAAAAAATCAGAATCTTTAGCTATTACGAAAAAAAAAATCAGAAACCTTAGCTATTACGAAAAAACAGAATCTTTAGCTATTGTGAAAAAAAAACAGAATCTTTGCTATTACGAAAAAAAAACATCAGAATATTAAGCTATTAAAAAAAAAAAAAAAAAAAACATCAGAATCTTAAGCTATTACGAAAAATATCAGGATGACTGTTAAATTTTTTTTGCAACTGCACCTAAAATACTTTTCAACCGAAGCCCGTGTCGCAAAACCTGGAACAATGGCCCAACTTCCCTCGCCGCTGCAGCAGACCCGACCGCCCGACCGAAACCCGAGGACCCAAGTATCAACGACTCACCAAATAACTCCCCGGATTTTCGGACACGTCAGGAAATTTCCCTGAGTTATTTCCCCTTTCCTCGCGTGTGGGGGAAGGACGCTGAGAGGCGGGGAAGCTGCGATGGTTAACATTTTGATTTACGCTTCGGGGACTATACATACAGGGTGCGTTTATCCCGTTTATTAGGCTGATGTGCGTATCTATGGATGTGGTTGTCTGTGTAAGTGTTTTTGCTTGCGTGGGTGTGTGTGTGTATGCAGTCTGTATGGAGTCTGTCGTGTTGCGATTGTTAATATTTTGTTTTCGGGTATGTTTTAATTTATGTACTCTTTATTATTACTTTGATTGTGTGTGTGTGTGTGTATGTGTGTGTGTGTGTGTGTGTGTGTGTGTGCGTGCGTGTGTGTGTATAATAGAAGCATTGAAAAATGGACACACTATCTCTTTCTGTAATAATTTCTTCATCATATTTTTACGCCAGTGGCTCACCCCTGACCAGTCCCATTCACCGTTTATAAACCTAGTTTTACATCTTCATCATACAGAGAGATTATTATCATTTTCATCATTACCATTCCTTTTCACCCTGATAGTACTAATGGTGATGATAATGATGATGATGATGATTATTATTAATATTACTTTCATCATCATCATTTTCATTTTCATTATCCTTATTATCATCCTCTTTTCTGATATGAACATCATCATTATTATTATTATCATCAGTATCATTACTATTAAGACCTTTATCATCATTATCATCTTTATCATTACCATTGTCATCGTCATACTTATCGTCATCATCATTATAAATTTCATCATCAATATCATCATTATAAATTTCATCATCATTAAAAATTACATCACCTATATCATCATCATTATAAATTTCATCATCAATATCATCATCATTATAAATTTCATCATCAATATCATCATCATCACTATCCTCCTCATCATGCTTTCACCATTGTTAATGTTATTGATA
>NW_020870111.1:0-2500 GCF_003789085.1 Penaeus vannamei | reverse complement strand
AGACCCACAAAGGGAAAGTGACCAAAAGAGGAAGACCACCCCCAGCCCAACTTCCAATCAAGAGAGTTGCTAGTGGTCAAAAAGAACCAAAGGAAAAAGCTTTAAAGACCACAGCAAAGTCCTCCCCAGCAAACCTTTTTTCTTTGACAAAAATGATATGACTCTCCTGTTGAATGCTGTAGTTTCTGCAGTAGCAACAGACTTGGGAGGCGAGGTGGAGAAGAATCCAAGGTCGCCATGACGGCAATGACCCAGACTGTTTTAGCCCTGAAGGGAGGAAGCTGGAAGCCTCCAAACTAGGGCAGAGCCGTGTTCGCCTGCCTGTTACCACCAAAAACAGACTTCAGCTGTGCAGCCAAGGGTCCTGCAAAGCCCAGTCTGTACAGCCAGAGTCTCTACTAACTCGAACATGTGCCAATGGCAGATTAGCTTTGGGCGCCATATCTAGTGAAACCCAGCTACTCTGCCAAACCTTTACTATTGCAGAGATGCCCTCACTACAGGTGAGTCTGCAGTCCAAGTCTGGTCTCTTAACTCGAAGTGCTACTTCTCCAGGTTCTACATCTGGTAGACTCTCAACCAATACCACACCACTTGGAAGATGTACATACTCAATCAGCGAGGATCTATACATGTCAGATGCCAACAGCCCTGGGGCTAAAGACAAGTATAATGCAAATGACTGAGTAACCATCATAGCACACAATCTAAGCATACTACACATCAAATCCCCAAATGGAAAATAGACAAGGCAAACTGGCAAGCTTCCAGAAAGGCTTGGCCACTGCCTGAGAGACAATGAACCCCATAACAATGAAAATGTGGACGTGCTCGAGGCAAGACTAGTCCAGGCCATAAATCAGGCAGCAAAACAAATCATCCCTAAAACTCATCCATGGTCCAGAAGTCACAAAGACGCCTGGTACTATAATGACGTGGTCAAGGTCAACCACAGAGTCAACATGTGCAGAAAAAAACTTCTGACAGCAAAGAACTTCCCACAATTTGGCCCTTTTGAAGGAAGCTGTTGGGGATGCCAAAGAAACTGCCAACAGAGTCAGGCAGGAAAAGTGGCTGGAATGGTGCCAGTTCTTTGGCCACTAGACCAGCCTTACAGAGTTGTGGAAACGGGTCAGGCGAGCTACAAGCCACCAAGCCCTGAGATGCACGCATCATGACCCACAGTCAGAGGCGCACAGGCTGGTGCTCGAGTTCTCAGCTAGAACCAGCAGTAAGAGCCTGCCTCCTGAGTTGAGCGATAAACAACGCCTAAATCCATGCAGACTTGCTCTCATCAAAGACAAGGCACTCGAACCTGACGACTTAGATGCCATGTTCTCACTCTGGGAACTAAGAAAAATACAAAACCAGCTCTGGATCAGCACCAGCATCTGATTGGTTCCCCACCCCATCATCTCACATTTGGGACTTGCAGGAGAGTTTGAATTTTTGCAGCTCATCAACTAGTCCTGGCAAATTGCCATGCTACCACATAGCTGGAAACAAGTCATAATAGTTCCCATCTTAAAGCCAAAGGAGCCAGGCAGGTACCGACCCATCTCTCTCTTCAGCTGTCTGGACAAAACAGCTGATATGGTACTAAATCGGCTCCATTGGAAAATGGGACCCCATCATGAACACCTGCACGGGTTCACAAGGGGTATGAGCACAGTCCAGAGCATTGCCACACTCCTAAGCTCAATATGCACTACACCCTCTGTAGTTGTATTCCTAGACCTGGAGAAGGCTTTTGAACTGGCAAGTCCCTTGCCATTCAGGAGACCCTAATCCACATAGGAGTCAAAGGTGGACTCTTGGCCTGGATATCTGACTATTTCAAAGACAGAACAACAAATGTTCTGTCCCTCTCAGTCCTGCTCTTTTCAGTACCCTCATGTCCAACATACACTGTATTCACCTGTCAGAGGGATGCAAGATCATCTCTTATGCAGATGATCTGGCAACCATAGCCTCTGGCAACCACTGCCTAACTAGAACCCAGAGTTGTCTGAATATGTCTGAAGAGTGTTGTAGGACGGGTCTAAAGATTTTGTCAGAAAAATCAAAAGCTATGGCACTGAGAACCAATGTCAAAAACAAAAAACACTGTTCAGGGCATGGATCTGGAATGGATGAATGGATGATGATGGACTACCTATACCATGGCGCATGGATAGGCCACACATTCACTTTCAAAAAGGAGATCCAGTACCTACTTGACCGAACCAAGGAAAGACTGTCAGTCATGAAGTAATGACCGGGAGACACATAGGAGCGGGACACAAAGTACTAAGATCATTCTATGTACATGCTGTCCGGCCTATTGTTGACTATGCTTCTGTCACCCTCATTGCTTCCAGCACAACATTAAAAGAAAAGTGGAAACAGTACAAAATGATTCGGCTAGGATCATTCTGGGTGCCCCCAGATGGACAAAGTTCATTAACCTCCTCATGGAGACCGACTTGCCGTCCTGGATACCCGAATTGATTTAATGGCA
>NW_020870110.1:1040117-1055117 GCF_003789085.1 Penaeus vannamei | reverse complement strand
TAAACCAGATAATACCTTTCTTTCTTTCTTTCTTCGTCTTTTTGAAAATCCTATTTTGAAGAAATGAAGAACTGTGGATGGCAATGTCAGTACAAAATCATTCTAATTATATAGTCCTAGCATGAATACAATATGGCAGTTCAATTTTAAGTATTATAAAATCATATGTATGAAGTAAATGGAATTCGAGAATTACTGAAGAATTTTTCCCATGCTCCACATAAGAGGGAGGAAGGGGATTGGTCACTGTGTGGTTATAATTTTTGAGGAGGATCATATGTATGTAAGCACATGTACATAAGGTTAACCATTTTAATCATCCTCATTTAGTAAGCCTACAATGACTTCTTATGCAAAGGAATGAAATATACATTAGTTATCCCTATCAAATCATTTTTTAAATAATTTTCAAAAGTAATAGCTTTTACCAGGAAACGAGTGGAGAGTTGGTGTTTAGTCATTTGCACCTATTATCTGTACTAAGAAGTGCATAAAAAATCATCAGACACCAAGATGTGGTTGGATATTTGCATATTTATGTTTCAACTCTAGAGGAAGACTGCATATAAGAACATGTTCAAAATTACATATAGTTTTTATTTCAGAGCGGTATTACTGTGTACTATCATCTTCAAGATGAAATAATTAGCATCATTTATATCTCCGAAGTTTGAAGATCCAACTTTTATGAGCATTTCATATTGAAGTGCTCTTTATAGCAGAAATGACTCATTTCAAACCAAATCAAATTTGCTAACATCGGAAAGTGCCAACGGTTAGGGTGAAGTCAGCTGAAACATTTTAATTATTATTTATGCAGCTATTTTCAAACATTAGTGCTTCCTACTTGGTATACATACAGATCTCTTGGTAAGCTACAACATATTACAGGGAATCTCTGTGGAAAGTATATTTCATTGGTAAAAGTATTTCATTATAAATCGCTGATATTATTTTTTTCTGATATTAGTAAAAAAGTGTTCTTTGAACAATCACAAACTCATATCTATGCACAATGTTATTATGAAATGCCATATTCAAGATTACAAAAAGCAAAAATCCACACAGGTGTACCGGGCACATATTAGGTGCATACCTCCTCTACGTGTTGGCAGTTCTCGTGTGCCACCCAAGAAATAACTGGAGCTGGGCTGTAAAAATTGTGTGGTAGTTTCCTAATTCTTATACCTATACAATAAGCTAGCTAACTCAGTTTGACCCCCTAATTTACATTAGGAACTACTGTTACTATGTTACTAAGAAACCTAAGATTTTCAATGAAAATCTTAGGTGGCAACCAAGCTAAGCCCTGCCTCTTTGCCTTCATTTATTGCAAATATTAACAGGCTTTTTTCCTTTTCTTTCTTTCTTTCTTTCTTTTTTCTTACTACTGAACCATTTTCGAAGAAAATATATTAAAAAACCAATTAATATAAAATAGCACACAAAATGATGGGTGAAAAGGCAGTGGAACTAATGACATCATTGTGTTTAGCCAGTGAAGATGCACGTTGAGATATTAGATATAGCTGGATGAATAATGATTTGTATAATTTACTCAGTTTTGTTAGAATTACCAGAAGTAAAACAAAAATTCAACTTTTGTTTATGGTAACAAAATGTTTCATAGCATAAACAGTTGTCAGAAAACTACAGAAAAAGTCCATTTTTTTTCTGGGTTCAATAGTCTAAGTTGACATGATGCTACCTGTTGTATATATTCCTTGGCTTTAGCAGAAACTAGGGTATGAATATATGTGTCTCTGTACAAATGATATAAGCATTATAGAAAGCCTATGATTGATACATCTCAGAAGCTACCAGAACCATAACATGATAAAGCATCAATAAGTGCAGATGAGTGAAATTAAAATTCACAATTTCTTAAAATAGGTGGCAGTGATGTCTCTGATTTTTTAAAATCAGAATAGAAAGGGGAGGGAAAATAGTGGTTGGAAACTAAAGGATAAAGAAATCATGATCTATTTTCTAGGTCACGTGGCAGTGGCATCACAGGAACCCAGGTACCTGTGCCCCAAGGAACAACAAATACAGCTCCAGCTTCTCCAACTGCTTCTGCTGCTACCACTACTTCTTTACCCCAGCCTGCTGCTCCAGTGTGAAGTGTAGGAGTCCTTTCACAATGCCAGCACCTGCATCACCGCCGCCACAAGCTTCAGTGACACCAACAAAAACTGTGCCATTGCCAGTGTAAAGAGTTTAGTAATGCTCGTATATGTACAATTTATTTTTCCATAGTTAATTTGGAAGCTTAACATCATTAAATAGGATACCTAGGTGTGTTTCTAACTTCCAGTTTTACTTTCTTATTTTGTTAAAAAAAATGTTTGGATCTAAAATATTTAGTAAAAAGAAATATGTGAATGCAAATATTTTTTTCTTTTATTTTCAGTGGTATGTTCCTGTAATTTATATAGGAAGTTAATAAATGCAAATTTCCTTTGAAATGGAAGCTTCTATTTTTAAATATTTTTAAAAACTGCAAAGTTTGTTTTAAATAACTATCCAAACCGACATGTCTAACACCAAATGAACAGAAGGGTATGGGTGAAAATTAAGGTGAATGGCAAAACATATACATAACTTTCAAGAAAAATGAGGAGAATGATATGTTGATTGAATCATTGATTTTTTTTTTATGATTTCTTATGGTTGATCATATCCCTTCTTGGTGATCAGTGAAAATAATCAATGGAAGTTCCATGACTGACTAGACAGTATTTCTCACTTTAATGCTAAGTTTAGATTTAAAAGAAAGACGTAAATATGGTAGTTGGAAAGCTGTGATAAGGTTTGATGTAACCAGTAGGAGATAGGCAAAATGTCTGAGTGTTTACTTCCTTTTTTTGATCTGAGGAAACATCTTGATAGTATCAGTTTTTAATAAAGTCAAGAGCAGTTAATGGCTTTGCGTACATTATATATTCATGTATTCCTCCAAGTTTGTGTGGTACCTTTCTTGATAGCTTTAGATACCTCAACTTCATGGTTGTTAAATTATGTAACTAAATATAAAAATATATTTTAAATGTGTTTGTAGTCATATCGTTTCCAAAATTGTATATTTTATTTGCAATATATACATGTGCATAAATTGTTTCTTTTTTGTTATTCCATGCCTGCCTCCATGTTTTTTTCAGTGAAGGACTTGAAGGGGGTGACAGTCTCTAGAAGTTGGTTAGAGATGTTTTTTATTATCTAGGATGGCCTGGTAAAGAGAAATAGAGGGAGAAAAGAATAAGAAAGTTTATTTTAAGTTTACTCTTGACTTGACATGGGGCTTTATATTAAAAGAGTGGAAAGGAAAGACAGGAGGGGAGGAGAGAGAAAAAAAAAAGAAGAGAAGAGAAGGAAGGAGAGAAAGAGAAAAAAAAGAGAAGGAAGGAGAGAGAAAGAAAAGGGGAGAAAAAATAATGGAGGGGGAAAAAACTGAAAATTAGTGACGAAAGAGAAGAGAGAAGATTAAAGAGAAAAAGGAAAGGAAGGAAAGTAGTAAGTTCCTGGTATCTGATATGGGAAATAACCACTCAGTTGTAGTTTATGGGTTCTATTTTCTTAAGCAAAAGTCTTTTAAGCAAGTATGGAGAATGGCATGTTGGTGGTCCGGGTTTGGCATAAACTTGGAGGAAAGAATCCCACAAAGGTAATGGTTAATGGTTAATGGCTAAAGCAAAATAAATGTGCTAGACATCTAAGGTCATATAGCACCATAGGAAAGTATGTTAAAGGAGGGGGTGAAAGGTGATAGTGGCTATGCACCAACTATCTAGAATAATCTTGAAAGGTAAAAGATGGGTAAAGGAGTTGCTATGTGAATGGGCTATGATGGGTGGAAGTAAGGGAGTTACATAAGGGTTTCATGTGTGTATCCAAGAGGGAGTGGAAATGATAAGAGGGGATGGAGGGAGGGAGAATATACGTGTAGTTGGAGTTGAGGGGGTGGGTTGTGTATGTTAAAGGAGGGGGTGAAAGGTGATAGTGGCTATGCACCAACTATCTAGAATAATCTTGAAAGTAAAAGATGGTAAAGGAGTTGCTATGTGAATGGGCTATGATGGGTGGAAGTAAGGGAGTTACATAAGGGTTTCATGTGTGTATCCAAGAGGGAGTGGAAATGATAAGAGGGATGGAGGAGGAGAATATACGTGTAGTTGGAGTTGAGGGTGTGTTTGGGAGGAGTAGGAGGCAGTGGTGTACGGGTAATATGATAAGGAGGAGGATGAATATCAGTAGTATCAGAAGGATGGATACCAGTAGTAGGCAGAATTGAGGGGGTTAGGTTGTGTTGAGAGGGAGTAGGGGAAGGGGTGTGGAATATGAGCAGGAAGGGGATGGATATCGACAGTCACTTTGAGCGTGGAGGGAGCATGAGTTGTGGAATTTTGTCTCAAGCATATAGCTTTGAATATCTTCTATAGTTTCTCCAGTGCAGTTGGTTGGGGAGTTTTGTGAGACAAAGGTTTTCTTATGAGGGGGGAAGAGGAGACTGGTGTCTGAGGAATAAAGGCAAAGGTAGGTGGAGGCGAGTATGTGGTACGGGACGAAGGGGGGGAATGTTTAGTCTGTCTGCTATAGGTAGTGCAGGGAGGGAGAGGGGAGTGTTGGGGCTGTAGTTGAGATTGGAGTGTCTGGATTTGGAGTGGCAAAAGAATTTGACTGGGGGATGTAGAATGTAGAAGTGGACGTGGGGAAGTAAGTAGGTAAAGGGGTCTAGAAACGTCTTAGGGTGGAGGAGGGCAGAGCAAGTAACATTACTAGAGTAGGGAGTATGAGAGAAACCTTGTTGGTGTGCTTCCTGTCTGGCTTCACGTAGAGTGAGACCAATTTTGTATCTGAGAGTTGCTACCTGCGACTCAAACTTGTAAGTGGGACAGCCTCTATAAAATACATTATGGGGGCCGCCACAGTTAGTACATGTGCATGTTTGTGCATGGCAGTTTGATTGGTTATGACCAGGTTCGGCACATATGGTGCATCAGTCTGTGGAACAGCATTGTTTGGCGGGATGTCTAAATTGCCAACAGTTTTGACATATGGGGAGGAGGTTGGCATGGTCAAAAAGGGAGGGATTGTCCACCAATGTAGATACGAAATGGAAGATCATGTGAACAGAAAGTAATTTGGGCAATGTTGGTGGGTTTCTTTCAATGACCTCTTGGAGAAATAGAATAGTACTGTACTGATATCACATCATGGTCTTTGAGGCAGAGAAATCAGTTAGATTTGATAATGCTATATCATCAGTTTCAGATGCAACTGTTACGAGATGGGAATGATCGGGTCAGGTACGGAAGGGGATTCTGCCCACTTGCTCTTGGAGACGTTCTGGAAAGAGAAGTGTGTTGCCTGAGTAAGGAGTTGTAGGGGGATCACGAAAAATCGGTCCCATTTGGCTGGGCTAAATAGAGTATTTAAGATATTGGTAGATCTGTGGGTGGTAGAAGGGCAGGGACGTGTGGAAGAGGGAGTATTGTTGAGGGGGGTATTATTATGTAGATGGAGAATAACGTAGTGATAAGGGTAGATGAGATGATTGGTGAAGTTGGAAGTTGGGAGAGTAGGAGTCTCAACTTAGGTGGATAATGCACTAGTAGGCATTGAAGTCTGGGTAGTAGTTGTAATGTTCAGAGTCGTGGTCAAAGGAGAGCCTGGGGTAGGGGAGCTGGCCATGGGAAGCCTTGGCTATGTTGGGGAAATAAACAGTCTCAGGGTCCCCTTGAGGGGTAAGCGCCAAACAAAACGGGAATACCATGCCTATGGTTCCCTCAGAAACTTCAGGACTGGCACAAAGTCAGCCTTTCATCCTTTCAGTATGGCTCTTACACCTTTGGAAGTAGACACTAGAAGGGGTTGAAGAAGGGATGGAAATGAAAGAGCTGGTCGACTCAAATTAGTTGAGTCGAGGGACTGAGGCCCTAGGCAGGGGAGATCCCTGCATTGGGTCTCAAGTCTCCATCTCCTAAGCCCCCCCATGACAACAACAGGAAAGGGATTGGGGGGCCCAACAAAGGTAAGCACCTCAATAAGTGGTCAAGGGTTAGGGATGGGAACATATATTCTAAGGGTTAAATTATGGTTGAAGCATAAAGTTGTTTATGAAACTTACTGAAGAAGGCAGAGGTCATGACAGGATAATGAACCGTGTTAGAAATTTCTCTACAGTATCCAAAGCAGTAGTCCTCAGCTGGAGACATGGATCATTAAAGTAACTAGGTTTTTTTCTCTTCAGTTGTGTTAGGCCAACGGGCTAGGCTCAATAGCAGCCGTAGATGTGGCCAATAAAAAGCAAGGAGTGAAGACCAAACCTAACAAATAAGTGGGAATTTCATTATGTTGTAGTATTTAATCTAGTTACAAACTAGGTAAATAGGAGACTTTTGGATTTACATGCACTTTACCTTCTCATTTTGCAGTTCCAGTCATTAAATTGTATAAATTGTCTTTACACCTGGTTTTGTAGGAAGAACAAAGGCAGTAGGGATCTACCACAATTAGCATACATGCTTGTGTAGAACAGATTGATCAATCATGACCACACTGAACACACACAGGATATCAGGCTGGGGAGCAGCAGTGTTTGGCAAGGTGGCCTAGACACCAACAACTGACATTGATGGGAGTGATTGATAGAGAGGGACTCTCCAAAATAAATTTATTTATTTATTGAAAATTTTTAGCATCAACATCTAAGGTCGGATATTGAGGCTTGGGGCAAAGCCCCCTGGTAAGGAAGTCATACAGTGCTATACGTGCTGTAGTAAAAAAGTAAAAAAAATTTTAATAATTAGGAAGAAATACATTATATGTCAAAGATGGTAGAGTGCTGTAGGTTAGTGTGATAGTGAAAAGGGTAAAAAGGGAAGAGCAAATCGAGTATGAAGACCATTCAAGACTGGCACAAAGCCAGCCTTTCAGCACATCTCGCACACTTTTGGGTGTGGACAGAATAAGGGGATGAAGGGAAGACCATGCAAAATTAGTTGAGGCAAGGGCTAAGGTCCAAGGTAGGGGTGATCCCCTACCTTGGGCCTGTCTCCATCTCCTTAGTTTCCCTACAGCAAGACAGGGATTTTGGAGATAATGTTTACGGAAAGGAATATGGAAATATTGGTGAAGAACTTACGGGGGCCTCTGTGGGAAATGGTGATACATGCAAGTATTCTAGTGGGAGCAGTAGAGAGGGTGGGGTATGTTGGGAGGGTGTAGGAGGAAGGGGGATGGAGGAATGGAGGTCTGCAAATACTTTAAATGTAGTAGGAACAGAGGGAGTGGAGTGTTCCCTTGGGTCATCTTTATGAAGTTTTGGAGGTCTTCAAGGGTTCTGAAAGAGGAGTTGGGTGAAGAGGTTTTGAGGAGGAGAAGAGATAGATATCTGAGGAGCAGAAGAGGAGGAATGTGTAGGAATCTTTGTTTGGCTGGATGGCCAAAACTCCAATATTTCTGACACTGATGAGAAAGGGGTCAATTTGGTCAGACATGGTAGGACAATCCATCAATATGAACCTCATGGGGGTCATTTCTGAAATAGTTAATCTTGTAAATATTGACGGACTTACACAGGCCTCTGGGAGGAATACTATTAACACTGTACTGCCACTGCATCATATTCAGCAAGGCAGGTAAGGAGGTCAATTTCACAATCTGACCAGTCCTTGTAGATGGGACAAGCATTTGGAGGAATAGAAACCATTCCAGTACAAATATTTACCCACTAATGACAGGTGTCCCACATGAGACACCCAAAAAAACTGAACATTGCCAGGTGTCCCACCAGTGTGATGCTGTATCGGGGCTTGCAGTCTGACGCAGCAGTGGGAGGTGAGTCCAGGGCAGCCCCACCCGCTGATTTAGTAACTGCCTGGAATCTTATACTTTCTGCTTCATAATATACTGGCATTAATGATTTAAGAGAGGGAGAGGTCTGGCAGGAATGGGTTTGCCAGCAAGGTCAGTTAGGGTAGATAGTGCACCAGCTTGGGATTCAAACGTAACTGACAAGGTGTGAATGATCTGAGCAACTGTGAAAGGTTTTTGGAGGCACTGTTGAAAGAGAAGGGTATACTCAGAATAAGGGGCTGTGGGGGGCATCACAAAGAATCAATACTTTGGCTGGGCCACAGAGTACTCAGGTTTGCATAGGTAGAGGCAGTAGAAGCATGAGGGTGAGAGGAAGATGGGCTGGTGTGGAGTGGAGCAGTTCTGCTGGGAGGGATGAACAGTAGTAATAAGGGAAGAGGGGGTAGACATTGAAGAGGACTGCAGCAGGAGATGAAGAGGAGAATGTTGGGGGAAGAGGAAGGCTTTAAGTAATAACCTGGGTAGGTTTTTGGAATGGTTAATAGTTCGTAAGTGTCGAAGAGGGGGTATTAGTATCAGTGGTCAGAGCCTTCGTCAAAAGAGGGGCAGGGGTCTGAAAACCATCAAAACCAAATTCATATAGGCTAGTTGATGAAGGGACAAGCCTTAATACCCCAATTAAGGGTAAAGAACCTTTATTATTGGCCATGGTGAGCCTGAATTAAAAGGGGAACAGAAATGGTAAATATGGTAATAAATATGGTCATTTTGAGGCAGAATTGTAATAAAGGTATTAAGACTAATAGACATACTACTAAGCAGTCTAGCAATATATAAACACATGCATTTTGCTGTCACCCTGTCAACATACATACTACTTGCTTGTACCCAAGAGCATTATTCCAAGGATTTAGATGGGCCATTAATATTGCCAACAATTTTGCAAGAGATTCAAGTTTCTTTGTCATTCAAATTAAGTGTGGCTATACAATCTCAGTATTCAAAATTTATATGGGGAAAATGAAAACAAAAATTTCCTCTTTCTTTATTAGCTAAGTTTATCGCCTTCCGCCAATAGAAGAAGGAACAGGCTGTGTCACCTGAAGGCCAGCAAGCTTGTCAAAGTCCTGTAAAGAAAAGAAAGAAAAAAAAAAAGAGGTTACACTTTTATTTAAAAAACTAATTTCAAACAAAGAAAACTTTACCCAAGTAAGAAAGTAGAACGTATCCAATTAAATGAACATACCATGGTCTTAAGCAACTCCTTGGTATCGGCATCAACTTCAATAATGTCCTCCTCAAGGGCTGAGACCTCTGGCACATAGTTGTCACGTCTTTCTCTCTCTTCTTCCTGTAGCTTAATGGAGATGCCACGAACTGGTCCACGCTGGATGCGTTTCATCAAATGAGTCACAAACCTGTAAGACACCATAAGGTTAAACATTACAAAAAATGATCAAAAGCAAGTTATTATAGCTTGCTATATAACTGGATCAGCTTCAACTTACTCTGCACACTATTTGAAAAGTATTTAAAACCTAGAGAAAGTGTAAATGAAACTTTGTACAAGTGAGGTCACATTCTAAATACTACCATGACCATTGCTTCTAATTATTCACAATCACCTTTACACTGGACTAACACTTACAGTACTTGCTTTTATTGTACATAAAATACATATGCATTCATTTCATAGTAATCTTTATGAAATACAATCCATCTATAGTTTCATTACCAACATGTATGCATCCAGTAATTTCAGGATTTCAAACACTTAACCCAATGCCGAAGGGAAAATGTTGCGTTCACTTTAGTATTGTTTTGTTAAAGGTTTCTGCACATGTATGGCTCTGTCATTACTTAGCCCCAAAGAAGTCAATTAGTAGATCTTGTGATCTCCCCTTCCTTTGAATATCAGGGAGATTTTTTTACTAATGCTATCGATATAAACATATCAATTATAAACAATAGAATTACTATATTAGTCAATTTACTAATAGCAATATCAAAAATTTGAAAATAGTATTGAAAATTAACAAAAAGGGTTGACATGTGAGACAGGTAATTCTCATAATTAGCTCATTGGTGTTTTGGTACTTGGAGCCATCTATATGTAAAAATTACTAAATTAAACACAGAGGGCGTATCATACACACATGCCATCCCTGGTGGAAAATGGTTATCTTGAGGTGAACAAATGCATAGTCATCAGGACCCCCCTACCCAAATCAACCCTCCCCTCAGGCAGTCCCCCTAAAGGGCATGCCCAATAAATGCAGTTTTATCATAAATAATAATAACTATCTTAATCCTTATTAAATTGCAACTTTGTATGAACCACTTGATGCCAGGGATGGCATATGCGTACATGCTATGCCCACTGTGTTTAATTTAGTATGTTTTTACATATTGCAGGCTCTACAAGTACCAATGACCCAATAACATTATTGATATTGATAGCATTATTAAAAAATAGTTTTCCTACTATTTCAAAGAAATGTGAGGTCACAAGACCTACTAATTGACTCCTACATGTACAAAAACATTTAACAATACAATACTAAAGTAAACAACATTTACCATCACCATTAGGTTAATAACTAATAAATGGATTCACTGTCCCACTTTCTTTCCATGTATAGTGGAGTGCTATGACATGAACCTTAGCTCTACCTTCAGATAGATCTAGATAAATTGATAAATTAAAAATATTTTCGACCAATAATAGAAGAGATTTTTGTACTGCATATTTAAGAACAGACCCAGCAATCTTGTTGCGTAGCGGTTTCGACGGTATGATAGCAATCTCCTCACAGATACGCTTGTTTGTGTGGAAGTCATTGCCGAGGCGAGTGTAGTACTTCTCAATGATGACACGTGCGGCCTTCTTGACAGTTTTTGTACGTACTCGACCCTGGGGAAAAATAACAATTATGTATCATGTCCATTTTTCACATTTTTATGTGAATACCAAAGAATAAAACACTTGAAATATTCTAAAACCCATGATAATTGTATACACCTGTTATCCACCCCTAACAAAATGTTCAATTATTATTCAGCATTCAAATGTTTCCTAAAATATATTCTAATTCCTCATGGAAAAATCCATTTTCAATAAATCCAAATTTCAATATATTTGGCCTTATAAAAGTGACTACAAAGATATGGAATGTCCATTTGCGACAAGTGAACCATTGTACAACACCCACCCATATCAAATCTACAATTGGGTTCCTAAAATAGGATTCCAATTATGAAGAGAATTTTATGTCCTGGCAAGACTTACAGAGGCAGGGTTTTTCTGGCTGAACAGGACTGAAAAGTTAGATAAGCATGGGTCTCCTAATGCCATAAAGTTACAGGCAGACAATATTTTTAACTTTGGGAAACCTAACATATACAAATATTTGAGACCATACTAAAAGTCCAACAAATGAACCTCTCCATTTTTGTAGAATTTTTTTTTTTATCCCTAATTAGCAGAAGAGAAAAGGAATCAAAGACTTCACATATCTGATTGTATTTCATACTGTTTCATATGGCAAGAGACATAGTTGTTATTAATAAGAAAGATTTAAAGCCCTACATATATTCCCACAAAACAGAGCTTGGGTTGCTCCTATATTAAGAAAAAATATCATGGATGTTTACAAGTGCTTGAAAACAATTTCACATGTGGTATTTACCATCTGCATCACTGTATATACTGTAAACATTAGGGTTTACTGATTTGGCTCTGTCCAGCCTTATTTAAACTCCATTACTGGAAGGTTGTACCTATTTTTTTTTTGCTTTAGAGTGGCTGGTACATGGCTCAGTTTAAGAGTAAGTAAATCCTGTTACCAGTAGATTGAAATATAGCATTTTATTTCCCTTTCAATTCCATTTTCAATTCATGAAGGAATTTTTCATATGACTATTCTTTGGAATTTATTAATCTAATGCTTCCTAGGACTAACTTTCATTAAATAGCTATCCTAGACCCTAGCTTTTCATTTTTATGTAACTGACACTGTACAACTACTATTTAATAATGCACTTAGATGTGCAAATGAAAAGGACTTTTCTGTATGAAGTACCCAAATCTTTTACATTATTTTGTGTATACGAGCCTAAATTGCAATTATTCAGCCGTAAAACATGAAAAGGTAAAAGCCAACAATAGGATCTGCTTTAAATTAATCATTAACAACCAGACTAAACTACACAGGGTAAATCTTCAGAATATCTAACTTTTTAAGGCAGCAGTACACCATTGAAGTACTCTTTAAAAAAATCTGATGTTCCCTGCATATTCTATTATTCATAATTACAAATTTATGGATCTCATGGAAGATGCATCGAATACAAGATGAATTATATAAAAGATACTACAAATAACAGCCCAGAAATCAGGTTCGAATACTGATTCAGTGGGAATGTTACGAGGTAATTGTGATATTACATCCGCCTCTCTGACATCAACGATAATCGTGTAACGCTTTAGCCTGCCGGGAATACGTGGTGGAGGTTTTGTTTCCTCGGAGGGAGTTGAGGGGTGGCAGCGGGCACAGCCCCCTCCAACGGCAAGTCATGTGAATAACCACGGTTATTTCCACTGTGCCTTATATTATAAGTGTTATTAAACCCCGCATTTTCCCTGGAACCTTTCATGCACTCCCCTGCAATCGGGGCCAAGTTTGTCACTAACGGGGGGCTTCCGCGCAATAATAACTATAGATTAGTAATGTGGACAGTCAGAGGAATCCAACGATACCAAAATCATCGACATCGGAGCAGCGGAGGTAATACAGAAAATTACCAAAATATATTCAAATTGCCCTAACTTAGTGTGTCCATACCATAAAGATTAACTACCAATGCCATGAAGATCATTCATACTTAACCCTGCAATTTTCCAGGTGCTTTCCCCTGCTATCATGCTTGCTACTAATGGGTGGAGTGGGGGTTCTGCATAATAAAACCTACATGTTTACAATACAGACAATGGCAGGAATCCAAGCACATTAACCCATTTATGACGGGTGTCCCACATACAAGGCACCCAGAAAATTAATCATTCCCAGGTGACCTGCTCGTGTGATGTGTGCTAGCTAGGAGCTTGCACTCATTTTGTTACCCGTGGCGCATGGCGTGCGGGCAGGTTCCCGCACTTGCCTGAGCGCCAATTTTGAAGCTGCCCGGAAAACAATATTTTTAGCTTAAAAATGTGCCATCCCTAGTGGGTCCATATTGTCACAATCTGTTATAACAAATATTAGATACAATAACTGGGCCCATCTCGAGATTTTGCATAATTTTCATAAATTTGGAGACTCAAGAGAGGAATACATCAATACCTATATCAAAATCCATTAAGTAGACTATTCTGTAAAATTATCCAGTGGCAGTGTAAGGTTATTTTATACTTCATCTCTTTGGTGGTGATAGGCAGCAGCTACTTTCGTCATTTAGAGGTAAATAGGAGGTCGCAGCGGCTGTACCTATGTTGATTAAGCATTTCTTAAGTTCATTTTAGTGCATCGCTCTGGCTAACTTTAACCTGAGTTGTCACATCTCTTGCTAGAGAACCGACATGAATGGGGGCTGTGGCTAGTTCATTGGGGCTACATGACTGCAATTATGTCTTGATATTAGCATGATTTTTCGTTATAGTGTTAGCTCCTTATGGCTGGGTTTATCTTAAATATAGACATTTTTCACATCAACACAAAACATAGGTTTCTATAATCACTACCGAAAGCTCGATATAGGTGACGTACATTATGCGTATGCAAGATATTCTTTATAAATAATAAACAGTCGTCAGTTGCAAAATTTCCACGATGGAAGACTGAAATTTGGTGGATCTATTTATGACCGATTTCTTGTTTTGGACTTTAGTTTCAGGCGATAGCTTCAGAGGAGCTTGTAAAGCCTCCCAGTTCTTGGTTTCCCTCCGCGTATTTGAAGTAAATACTCACTTATTCAACTGTTCCTGAAAACTCATCCTCACTCGTCGAGTTTGTTTACATCCCGGAAGGATCCACACATCACAACCGTATCCCACTATTTCTCTTATAAAACCTCAACGTCGGCTTATTCCTGAATTATAAACATATAAGCAGTACACCAAATAATATAGGTGCTTTACTATATAAACTGTAGCCATAAAACGCTTACCATCTTCAAGGATTAGCCGGATACTTTAAAAGTTTCTAGCACACACACGTCCCAGACAGGGTTCACTCGGAAAGGAGCGATTTGCGCAGGCGCACTCTCAGTTCGATTCGCTGCCAATAGATGGCGGCGCAGTGCGAATGAGGCGGGAAAGTCGAAATAACTCAATGCTATGATAGTGAACAACAGAACGATTATTTGCGTCAAGAATAACAAACATGGATATTGGGAATTTGCGTCATGAATAACATGCTTATTCTATCAAAAGCGAATACTTATGCCATGAAGAACGAATACGTCTGTCTTGATAAACAAAAATCTACAATTTACCAAGCATTATGGAACTTCCTTATGACATTTCAGATTCGACTGCGTAAAATATTCCGTTAGTAGGTAATAGTAAATTTTTACACTGCACACCATTATCCTAATCATGTACAACGTCGACGAGGCTGCTGCTCTTCCTATACAAGAAGCTCAGATTTGACAAATTCTTCAATTCATTGTTGAAAAACACCTGTGTCTTCTTTTCACAGGCATATTTTATCTCACTTCAAAACACTAAACTGTGTGGAATAATTATGTTTACATTAATGTTAACGAAAGAGTGAAACAAGTTAGTTTGATATTCACTTTATTATGCAGTATATATGACCTGTAGGTGTCTCGCCTTGAATGATGTGCAATACTAAAGTTTCCTGTCCCCATCATTATTACTATTTACTGAAGAAAAAAATCTTGGTCATTTTATCGGTTTAAATGTATCTTAATGAGAGGAGTAGGGAGTGCGGTATGGGGTATACTGTTCAAGACGTGAATTTCATTATCTCGATAATACCATTAAATATAAATTACTGAAAGACTATCTTGCTAATACATTCTACCTTAACCATCATCCAAGGGCGCACAAAATACTTTTCGTGATCTATGGTTAGGCTATGACCGCATGTTGGGATTTTTCCTAGTTGGTCTGAATCATGCAGGGATTTTAAATATGCAATCGTACATGTGTAAGATATG
>NW_020870110.1:1025117-1030117 GCF_003789085.1 Penaeus vannamei | reverse complement strand
TGAAGATGAAGAGAGTTGGGGAGATGAAGTCTTGCCTTATGTAAGTTTGGCGATAACATTTGTAACTGTTATGTATTCTGCAATTGGCTCATCAACCCCAGAGAACTGTCAAGCCATAGAATTTCCCAGCTGCCCGGCTAAGCAGAATGTTCAACGACACAAAGTAGAAGACATCGGAGGTCAGAAGGTGGTTCGCAATGAGGCTGAGGGCTTGGCTTATAGCTATTCTCTCTTCCATGTCATGTTAGGACTAGCGAATCTATATATAATGATGAGTTTAACAGCATGGTACATGCCTTCATCTGCAACTCTGATGACATTTGGTCGTTCTTGGTCTGCTGTTTGGGTCAAGATGATCTCTTGTTGGGTTTGTCTTATCATTTTTGTAACAGTAACCATCTTTCCTTCCATGCTTCCTAGCAGCTCTGTTCGCAGTAACTCCATAGGCAGTTTAAGGAATGGTTATCCAGGTAGTGGATATTTGGGTAGTTCACGCAGCCTGGATGATGAGGCAGCTGTGCCTCTGTCACCTAGCAAACCAACAGTTACCATCCACCAGGAGACAACTGTGTGAGCTGAAACTGGAGGAATGCTTTTATTTATTGAGTTACATAGTATAATTTATTTGTTTGTTGATCTATGATAAATTTGTATCTGTTTTGTTAATTTTCTTATGAATTGGTAAAAAGTTGAATACTGATAAATGGATATTGCATTTTCAAGTGATCTGAGATACATTTAAGTTCTTGATGCACTCTAATGACTCCTTTCGATTGCCATGGTTCAGACCTTTGAGTTTTATAGAAGCTTCTGAGTGGTTAAGGTTCAGTACCTTTTTAATATTTCACGCATAAGACAGGACAAAACTTTGCAGAATCTCTAAAAGATTATTATTAGATCTGAACCTAATGTGAGTTTTAATAAGATCTTGTGGTTTTTATTTTATAGTAAGTAACAGTACAGAGGAGAAGCCATAGAATCAGGTGTGCATAATTGCAGCCTTTGCTGTAAATTCCTGAGAAAAGTTACAATAAGCTCACTGGAAGTAAGTAAATGTTACTTTTGCTTATTGTAACTGAGACAAACAGCCAAAGAAATGTTTCAGATTAGCTTTAAGGAGGGAAGTGTAAGACTAATAGTACTCAGAATCTTAGCTTAGATGCCTTACTAATTTATAATTGGCACTGATCATAAACTCATCTAGGGATGTGTCAGTAGATTAATTTTTTTTTCATTTTACTTTGAAGTGGTATTTTATTTACCTGGTTTGAAAAGTACTTACTGTTTTTTGTGTGAATAGTAAGACAACCTGTTTGACAGCAAGGTCACAATGATATGTTATGTATTTGTTTAGCATTTATTAATTCCAGTTGCAAGAGTATTTTGAATAATTGGAAAATTCAACTAAACTTTTACTCTTGATAGACCTTTTTTTAAGGTATTATTGTTACTGTGAAAAGTTGTTTATTTTGATTACCTATTTACTTTTAACCCATTAACGCCGGTATATTTTGAAGCCGAAAATAAAAGATTCCGGGCAGCTACAAAATTGGCGTGCGGGACTGGCCCGGACTCTGCCCACGTCAGAGCGCGAGCCCCAATACAGCGTCATACTGGTGGGACGCCCGGAAATTTGTATTTTTTCGGGTGTCTCATATATGGGACACCCGTCATTAGTGGGTTAATGGACTTAATTAATCCACTAAACTGTGTCAAGAAAGTAGCTGTGACCTTTGCTTATGCATTTTATTTAGTTGATTATATATGTAGGAAACACATAATTTTTTTTTTTCACAATGAAGATTTTCTTTAAGCTTGAGATTCACTGCATCTCAGTTGGATATCAAACTTTTAACTAATTTTTGTTTAGACTTTAATTAAAACAGAGTGTGAAACTTCAGCAGACCATTTTGTGTTCATGTGATACTGCAGTAAAACATAAATGCTGCCATAAAAAGACATGTGCCTAATTAATGATATATTTTTAATCTTAGTATAGATTTTACACAGTTACTTTGCTTGCTTTCTTGGCTTGAGATTGAGATAGCATGTTAACATAATAGAACACGTTCGGAGACATTCAAAGATCAAAGATGACAAACATACATGCACATGTATCCCCCCCTCCACACACACACAGGGTGAACTCCCTGCCCTAGCTACTTATGTACACATATACACTACCCATCACTCAGAGTGCCTACTTATACTTGCATGTTGGATTATATATTTCAATTGAATAGCTTGATAGAAAGAAACTGACTACAGTGTGTTGCTGCATAGTGTTACATCTCTGAAGCTATTAGTAGAATCATTCTTCATTCTTACTTTCATGCAATGTACATAGTTTTGGTATCATTGAGGGTTTTGGGAGGGGGTCACACAGTAGGTACATGAAAGAAATTCAGGTCAGTCACACATCAATCAATCACGCTTACTAACACACTGACCCAATTGTCTCGCTCTACATGGGTATAGGGGAGATGAGTAAAGTTCCCAAGTAGTCAGTTTCTCTCTGACAATCTATTCAGCTGATGGGTAGTGTAGACACATAGATGATTTATGCTATACGAGTACAAGTTGTAAATAAGATATTCAAAGGAAGAACAGGCAAGCTTGCACACACACACACACACACACACACACACACACACACACACACACACACACAACACACACACACACACACACACACACACTCTCTCTCTCTCTCTCTCTCTCTCTCTCTCTCTCTCTCTCTCTCTCTCTCTCTCTCTCTCTCTCTCTCTCTCTCTCTCTCTCTCTCTCTCTCTCTCTCTCTCTCTCTCTCTCTCATTTTAACACAAAGCATATATATATTTGTTATCTTGAACATGGAATATATATGAAAAAATATAAAGTTGTATGCACTGAATTTTTAAACTGTGGCTGTATTTTTAGTCATAAGATTTTTTTGTGGTTTGCATTTCTAACATTGTATTCATTTGCTTATGTCCAGACTACACAATAGAAACATTTACCAGGCAGCAAAAAGCAAGATAGCCAACCAAGTAATGTATATATATGATGAGGTGGAAGATGGTCTAGTAAAGTTATTGCTTGGCTAGGTTAGAAATTTGTTGCCAAAATGAAATTTTTATTTTATCTTTCTAGGTGATAATTTTATTTTTCAAATGCTGTATTTAAATTGAAATTTGAGTGCTTATGCTTCAGGTAATGCAAAGTAGGACTTCCATTTTCAGAAGATGATGGACTTTCAACTACAAAAAAAGCCCATAAATGTCTGAAATGATTGATGATTCTTATATGAATATATCAGAATACCTTCCTGAAACACAAAGATTAATATTTTTTAAAACAAAGAGAAATATAGTGTGATGGCTTATTGCTTTCTATTTTTCTAGTGTATAAAGTTTCTTCCTTGATATATTTTCATCAAGTGCACATAATAAATGTCTAGTAATTCTTTGGCATCTTGTAGAGGATTTGATGGTCTTTGTCTCTCTCTTCTACTGTAAGTAGAATTGGGAATGCAAAGGGTGTTTGTTCATATCTGTGACATTGCCATACTTAGGGTATATCTCTAGAGTTTGAAGTGCATGACCTGCAAAATAGTCATAAAATCTTGGTAAATTTCTATATATGATAGAAGGGTTCACAGGTCTTTGGAAATGTCTTTACAAAGGGAAGAGCAGGCTCTGAATGAGTGTAAAAGTGAGAGTCACTGTGAGATATTTGTATATGCATTATCAGTACGTAGGGACAAAGCTAGAATTATAGGAACAAGGTTCGGAAACCTGTTGTGTAAAATGGATTAGGCTTACAGAGCTTTCAAAGAGAGAGTTGCTGTGATGCTTCTCTATTGCAGCTTGCATGACCAAATTGGTTACTCTTGTATTTCAACAACCATTTATATATGTTGTAAGTGAATTATTAAACTTTAAATTTAAAGATAACATTCACAAATCCTAAGGGGGGCGTCGCACCCGAGAACAAAGTTTGTCAGTTATTGTCGGATATTCGTGGTTTTGTAATATGTTATATATAAATATAAAGTGATAAACACCACCAAGTTTCGTATTATTCGGCTAATAAATAATGAAGTTATTAACGAAAAACAAGTTTTTGAACAATTACAGCCTCTTAAAAATGGCATTTATCCATTGAACAAATTTGTTGAAAAAATTATCACCTATAGTCTATAGCAATACCTAAAATTTGCAAAGACCAGAGTTTTGAATTTTGTTTTAGTTTAGTGGGAATTTATTTTTTTCTAAATGTCTAGTCTTATGAACATCACGATATGATATATGGACTACTATTAACTAAAAAGAAAATTTTCTTTAAGAAAATCATCGCAAATATATTCAGCTTTTAAATGATCCCCATTAGAATCGCCCAATTATTTATGGATGAATTTTAAAAATGCTGACAATTATTGACAAAAGTGTAGTTTTGAAATAATGGGCTCCGAAATTTTGGATTTCCCTCGATATATATATATATATATATATATATATATATATATATATATATATATATATATATATATATATAATATATATTTATATAATATATATATATATATATACATATATTTTTTTTTTTCTATTCTGCGGCAATCTTGCTGCATTCTATTGCGTTCACATGGTATTCTGAAGTGTAGCTGGTACATGGTCCCCCCTTTTGCAAAGTACTAATGGTAATAACTGCAAATGATTGTAGAAATTCCCTTTGGAACACATGGTTTGTAAGGCCTAACCTGACGACGTGAGATATTTAAATGTATAATGCTAAGCAGCTGTGATTTAGAAGTATTTCCTATCATATTACGTCTATCAAAATTATAAACTAAACTAGCATCTACAACTAATAGTGTGCCCTTACTGTGTGATGATGCTGTACGTCTGCGGTATGGTATCATGGAGCTAGGAGCTGGCAACCTTTCTCTCTGATTTTCTGGTGGAGTTTCGTCTCCCAGACCTGCAGTCTTCGCAAACAGCTGATGGGTAAACAGAGTT
>NW_020870110.1:1015117-1017617 GCF_003789085.1 Penaeus vannamei | reverse complement strand
TGTGCTGGTGATGTTGCTATTTTGCCTAAGACCTTGGAAACCCTAGGGATGGCTCTATATGAATTTAACAAACACGTCTGTTTGGCACCGCTCAAAGCAATCTTCCAAATTATCACTCAGTAGCTCCAAATATCTGTCTACATTCATCAAAACATTTCTTGGTAGTATTACCAATGTCCCCACACCGTTGCAACCAAAGGAACCCCACACCATCAATTTATCTGGATATTTCAGTCCCTTGGATGAATCTCGGGTCACATGGATCACTTTCAGGGCGGCGATAACTTTGCATCGCTCCATAATACTCATTTCCACTTGTCCTCGTCCCATTGAAGATATTTCTTGCCAGAAAAAAAACTATTTTGCCTCTGTTTAAGGGTGACAATCGGTTTCTGGCGAGCGATGCTATGGGAAAATTTCAAGTCATTGTGGAGTTGCTACATGGTTTTCAGAGACACATCAGCCAGTAACACAGGGTTCCTTTCTTTTAATTCTGGTGCTGTTATTCGTGGCTGACTATCACCTGACTCCGTTTATATGTTTCCTGTGGCCTCCCTAGCTGCTTTTTCTGCAATGGCGGATGTGTCTCCACAGTCATTAAATTTTGTTGTCCACCTCTGGACACTGCAATGAAATTCCAGTCGTATTTGATATTTCTGTATTGGACTTTCCCGCTTTACATAATGCTGTAATAGCAGCAATCTCATCACTTTAGATGTTTACCTCCACCCATCCCAGCACACTGGCCAAAAACAGCAACAGAACAATGCTAGTTCCAGTTCTTTAAACATGCAACGTTTTCATCAAGGACGGGTTATATGTAATAGTAATAGATTATCACTGCCCTGTTTCGTGTCATGGAAAGGATGATAAAAGTTTCCATTTCGCAGTTAAATGTGCTTGATTTGAGAAAAAGCAAGGATAACCTAATTTCGGAAATATTAAAAAAAAAAAAAAATATATGAATTCACTTACAAATCCTTGATGCCCACATGGAACAGTGACGAGACTACTGACTTCTTATTATACAACGGGTGAATGAAAAAAATGTAGAGAACAAGTAATTTATCTGAATCTGAAGGAAAACGCATGATGAGTTCGAAACATTACTATTATTTTCACTTCTAATTGTGGATGTTTTTCTTTTCCTGTGTGTGTATATATATATATATATATATATATATATATATATATATATATATATATATATCTGTGTATGTATTTATACATATATGTATATATATAATATTATATATATATATATTATATATATATATATATATAAACATTTGCGTGTGTGTGTGTGTGTATGTATATATATATATATATATAATATATATATATATATGTATATATATACATACATATGAGGTACACTCCAGAAGTTTTATGTTTATATATATGTAATATATGTGTATATATATGTATATATGTATATATATAAATATATATAATATATAAATATATATATATATTATATATCTGTGTATGTATTTATACATATATGTATATATATATATATATATATATACAACATTTGCGTGTGTGTGTGTGTGTATGTTAATATATATATATTATATTATATATATTATATATATATATATATATTATGTATATATATACATACATATGAGGTACACTCCAGAAGTTTATGTTTATATATATGTATATATATTGTATATATATGTATATATATGTATATATATAATTATATATATATATATATATATATATATATATATTGTGGATGTTTTTTTTTCTTTTCTTTTTTTCTTTTTGAAAGGTTCACTTAATTGACCTAAGAAACTGTCACTCTTCATATATCCTTGTCATGGTTACAATCAGCTGACACACCAATTGTTTGTTTCATAGTTAAAGTATCGGGCCGCTACAGCGGCATGACACAGCTGACTGGGTAACAGGTCTCGCAACTGTTAACTGAGGGATAATGAAGGTTTGGCGGGGTGAGGGCCATCAGGCAATGCATCTCCTCTAACGATTATTCCACAGTTTGAAGGAGTGAGGCCAAAGTGCAGATGATCATTCACGAAGATCTGAATGTGCACTAAGTGCCAGTGGCCACTTGCACCGGACAATGCACCCTGCCGCAAGTGACAAACTACTGTACCGATAAGCCTTCACCCTCCTACAGTCCGGCTGCCCCCCCCCCCGACGACTTCGTGATGGTTCCAGAGCTAAAGGAGGAGCTCAGGGCATGCCATTTTGAGGATGAAGACGAAGGCTGTGACGAGAGCTCTGGACAACTTCCCTTGGAGGACTCCAGGGGCCTACAAGAAGCAGCTGGAGCGCTACAACAAATGCATTGTAGTCGAGTGATCCTACTTTGAGGGAAAGTTGTTTCATGTTCTAGATGAATGCCTCCAAAAAGGCTCATTCCTTCTTGAGTGCACCTCGCATTAACACAGTATTGTAATATATTGACATGTTATTCTGATTAAGATTTAACCGAAATGCTTTAATCCCTAGCATTCAGAAGTTA
>NW_020870110.1:957219-963511 GCF_003789085.1 Penaeus vannamei | reverse complement strand
TATATAATAATTATAGTATTATATATAATATACATATATATATGTTATTGTATGTTATAGTATATGATATATATGATATATTATACATATACTATATATATATATATAATATATATAATATTTACTATATATATATATATACACAACACACACACCACACATAATATATACATAGTATATTATACCACTAATTCATATTATGAATATACACATGTTATAAATACACGTGTTAATATCTACACCACAGACAGGGACTCATTTGCATAAGAAAATTCATTTCTAAGTGTATAGATGAAATGCGAAAATACGAATAAATGTACTTGTATATGATTAGATTAATTTTTCGCTCTGCTTTGCCTCCTTCCTCTCCTCTATTTTCCCTCTCCCTCGCCCGCCTTTCCCTTCTGGCCTTCTCCTTCCTCCTCTCTTCCCTGTCGCACATAAACAGCTCTCGTTGCGCCCCCCCCCCGCCGCCCCCCCCCGCCCTCCCTCCCCCGCCCTCCCGCCGCCGCCCGTCGCCCCGCGGTGAAGTACGCGCGCCTTCCCCCGTGCGTCACTGGGTTTTTCTTTTGCAACTGCTCGGGGTGTGATGCGCAGTGCAATTAAATATGCAAATTTTATTTCAATTACTGCAATAAATAATACAAGACTGGCTCAGTTTGTAATGGGGCCTATAAAAAATCGCTCACGAGAAGAGACTTATGGGGACTGAGTGTCAAGAGCGACTCGGCAACTTTTGTTTATACAGTAAGAATCGGCGACTTTTGTTTCAACAAGTCCTAATATATCTGGGCCGCCCCTCCCCCTTGTGGCACTGGAGACGCTGAGCCCGCGACGCCCGCGGGGACACGCGCACTCAGCTCAGCACCTTCGTTAGCGTGATTGGGACGATTGGGATTTCTTTAAGCAGCGTCGTTATCTCATGGAGGAAGGCCAGGCACTCCAAGGCGCAACGGCATTAACACTCACACCCGCATAAGCGACTCTGCGTCGGTGCGTGTGCGTCCCTCTCCATACAGGCACTTATTACACATACACTGATGTTCCTCTTATTACTTACGGGAAATCCAGACTTATCGAAGTGCCAATATTTCCGAGATTAGCTCCAATTCATACCTGAGCTAAAGCCTCCCATGGCCACTCGTGCTCGCTTTGTCACGTCCAAGGTTGGGTCGTCATCCTAAGACCCGCCATAAACGCTTTTTGTTACCATGTTCCCATAACGCTTTATCTTCAGCTATGTTATCTTTATTGGCCGTACGCACATGTATCGCCTCCCCCTCTCCTCCCCCATTTGCTCTGTATTTATATGATAGTGAGGGGAAGGGAGGAGAGGAGAAGGGGAGAAGAGGGAAATCACCGAATGGTAAAGGGAAAAGAAGTGGGAAAGAGGGATTGGGAAGGGGATAAGAGGAAGAAAGGAAGGGAGGGAGGGAGAAGGGAAAGGATAGGGAGGTGAAGATTGAGGGAGAGGGAAGAGGTGGGAGGTTGGGAGTGTTAGAGAAGTGGAAGTATGGGGGGAAAAAGGAGGTGGGTTAGGAAGGAGAAGGGGAGGGAAAAGGGAAAGTGTTAAGGAGACGGGGAGGAAGGGGGGATGGCGAGGGAGGGAAGGAAGGGGTTGGAGGGTGAGAGGAAAGGGGAAGTGGGTGGAGGAGAGTGAGGAAGGGGAGGTCAGGATGAACGAGCGGGAAGGGAGAGCCTCGGGAGGGTGAGCGGGGGAAGGAGGGCGCAAGGGGGGGGCGGGGGAAGGGAAAGGGTGGGGGAAAAGAGAGGAGGCTTTGGGGACGATTCCTTTTTTTGCGTGATGGTATATGGAGGGGGAGCGGCAAGGGAAGCGGGGTGAGCTCCGAGGGGGGTGGGGGGGTCATGGGGTGTGATGAGCAGGGAGAGCTGGAGGTGAGAGAAAGTATTGTCAGTCGGGTGATGATCGCTTGTTTTGCTGTTGAGGAGAAGGAAGATGACGATGGCGACACTGACGGCTTGTTACACGGGGTGACAATGATGTATAAAGTTTGTTGTTTTTCCTCCCGTGTTTTCATTTCATTTGTATTTTTTTTTTTTTTTTTTTTTGCTCTCCCTGTCTGTTTCCTCTTCTTTTTTTTCTTTTTCTTTCTTTTGGCGAGGTAATCTATGAAATAAACATGAATACCATCTCTCCGAAAGTATCTCTGGGGTGTTCACACTTTCATTGCAGAACTCCAGACGATGGCGTGAGGCAAGAGGAAAGAGAACAGAAAAAAAAACTATCCATATGGAACCGGCATGATTTATGCCTTCAATTTTGCCTGTGAATTTGCCATATTTGCTTGACTTGTGGCCCCCTCCCTGCCCCCACCCTGCCCCCTCCCTGCCCTCGCACGCCATCGCCTCGAGGAGCGTCTTGGTAGCGAGTTCTCCATCCCGCAACCCTCGCCGCCTCGCCAGCCAATAATTCGTAAGTCTATTTGAAAATATTACGATATAAACAAGGTGGTGAGTGAAGAGCATTGATGGCGGGAGAGTCTTTTTAATCCATCGATTGAGCCAAGGGCATATTTCACGGTTTTCTTTGAACGTTTAGAAGTTAAGAGAGGGAGAGAGAGAATGGGGGAGAGGAAGAGCGAGAAAGAGGCTGCGAGAAATGGGTGGCTCGTCGCTGTTGTTGCTGCTGCTGCTGTTGTTGTTTTCTGTTGCTGATATTGCCCCGCGCAGTAAAACAGACAAACGTACGTGGATGTTTTCGGAGACGGTTTTGTTTCGTGCTGAATTACTGTTCTTGTCCGTGGAAGATGCTATCTGGAGTATCCGATTGCTGTTGTGTCCGTGAGTCTGCTTCTTATGAGAGTGACGCTGCCTCCATGTCTGATGCGTTCCCGAAGTTTGTTGTGCCGGAGGATGTCGTCACGCTGTTTTATTCAGGGACTTGTTCTCTTACTGTTGTTTGTTCGCCCGCGTCTGTCACTGCTTGTGTCTGTCATGGATTAATGTCAAATTCGTGCTGTGTCTGGCGGATAGGTTTTGAACCGTTCGTGAATAGAATTGAGGTTGAATGCATAGGATGACCATGAATATTTCTGTAGCTATATAATGATCGTCCATAGTTATTATCGAATGTAGTTATTTGCACTATGACCATGAATATCATCATGCACTCTTAGTCGCAGTCGCTGTGCTTAGAGCCACAGCGAAAGCCGCGCCGTGCCGCGCCCGCCCTTCCTTCGCCCTCGGTGCGGTCACGAGGAAGAGGCTGTGCTGCGGCTCGGGTCCTCCCACAGCCGGCCTCGCTGCCGGCTCGGGGAGGTCAGGTTTTTGCTCCTTCGTCCGAACACTTTCCTTCACGCGAGGAACACCACGCAAGTACCGCTCGTGGTGCGAGGGCGCCGCCGCTTCGAGGAAGGGACTGCCAAGTTTTCATTAAGTGTGTATGTGGTGGGCGGAGCGGGTGCTTCAGCATGATGGAGTGACGTCATCAGCTGCACACTGTCACCTCCCCGAGGGCGCCGGCTCGCTCTACGGTAATTCCATCCGACGCGCCGGTTTCATTCCGGTAATCGGCTGGTGCGACAGCCTCACTCCGTCTTAGGGGACCTAAACATAAAGCTAATTAAGTATTAATGGCTCTGATTTATGCCCGCGCCTGTAAATGCAAATATGAAATATGAAAATGAAGATGAGTGCAATAAAAGAGATATATGGGTGGGCGCAGGCCATTCCCCTAAGCCGGCGGCCCACTCGTCATCTTTACGGCCGTCCGTCCATCACAGCCTGACGCGGCGAGCTCCGGGGACCCGACACCACGCGGGCGGGGAGGGGGAGGGGAGGGCGGGGAGGCGCGCGGAGGGGAGGGAAGGGAGGGGCGCGGAGGGGAGGGAGGGAGGGCGCGGAGGGCAGGCGAAGGGGAGAAAGGAGGACAGGGAAGACAGGGGCAGAGGGAAGAGGGATAGACAGACAGGGACGGGTTATAGATAGATACATAGAAAGATTGACTATCTGATAGACAGATAGAGGTTGAAATGGATAGACAGATAGATAGACGCATAGATAAAACAGACAGATATATATATATTATATATATATATATATATATATATTATATATATATATAGAGAGAGAAGAGAGAGAGAAGAGAGGAGAGAGAGAGAGAGAGAGAGAGAGAGAGAAGGAGAGAAGAGAGAGAGAGAGAGAGAAGAGAGAGAGAGAAAGCAAAGAAGGAAAGAAAGAGGAGAGAGAAAACAAGAAAGATAGAAGGAGAGAAGATGAAAAATTGAAAGAAGGAGAAAAAGAAAAAGGAGAAGGATGGGGAGGAGAGGGAGAGGCGCGAGGAGGAGCAAATGCGGCAGAGAGAAAAAAGGAGCAGCCACGAAGGGCGGGGACGGGGGCAGGGAGGAAGAGGGGCCAGGAGGGGGGAGGGCCAGGGAGAAAGTGGGCGGAGGAGGGAGCAAGAAACAAGACACAAACGTTAGAAAACAAAACTAAAGGAAATAAAAAAAAGGAAAAAAGGAAATACAAAAGCAAAAGTGTATATATATATATGTAAGGTCGGGAGAAGAGTGTAATACAAAATAACGAAATGATAAAACAACAGCTGTGAATTATGGAACACTACAGCAAGAGAAGTAGGTTGGCATATGATGTTAAAGAAGACATCTGATGGCAGATCAAGGAAGATCGAAGAAAGATTTTTTTTTCACCAAATCAAAGGAAAAAGAGAAGGAAAGAAGTGTAGATAAAGGCAGCGAAGGACACGCACACACAGACAAAAAACAAACACGCACACAAACACATACACACACACAAGCACACACAAAACCAAGTAAAACGAAACAAACACACACACACATAAGCAAACAAACACACATACAAACACACACACACATAAACAAACACACACACACATAAACAAACACACACATATACATAAAAACAAACTCACATATACTTATAAACAAACACACAAACACACGCATAACCAAACACATACGCACATACACATACACGCACAAACCCAAACAGTTTATGTAGAGGAAAAAAGAGGAGAGAAGAAAAGGAGAGGGGAAGGGAGAAAAAGAGTTTTAAAAAATATAATGTAGGAGGAAGAGGGAGTTAAAAATGAAAATGGTGATGATGATGAAGAGGAGGAGGATGAAAACGAGGACAAGAGGGAGGAGAAGGAGAGGGAGAAGGAAGAGAAGGAGGAGGAGAGAGGAGGAGAGAGGAAAGAAGGGGAGAGGAGGAGACGAGGACAAAGTGGACCTGGAGAAGAGGAGGAAGACGAAAAGGGGGAGTAGGAGGAGGGAAGAGGGGGAGGAAGGGGAGGAAGAGGAAAATGAGGGAAAGGAAGAGGAGGTTAAAGAGAATAGAAAGAAAAAAAGTAGATGAAAAAAAGTAAAAGAAGAAAAGAAATACTAATAACAAGAATAAGAGCAAGGTAAGAATAAGAATAAAAATAATTACGAAAATTACAATAACAAGATGAATTCAAAGAAGAAAAACCCTTAAAGAACAAGAAAAATGGAAAAAAAAAAAAAGTGAAACTAGGAATAGGACAGAAACTGATAACAGATACAAATAAAAAACAAAGAACAGCCGCGGCCAAAGAATATGACGAGGTGATCAAAAGGTCATGCAATAAAAACAACGAAACGAGGAAAGAGAGAGAGAGAGAGAGAGAGAGAGAGAGAGAGAGAGAGAGAGAGAGAGAGAGAGAAGAGAGAGAGAGAGAGAGAGAGAGAGAGAGAGAGAGAGAGAGAGAGAGAGAGAGAGAGAGAGAGACAGACAGACAGACAGAGAGAGAAAAAAAAAACAGACAGTCAAGCAGCGATAAAGAAAAATACGGAAAGAGAGAAAAGAAGAACAGACCGTCAGTGATAAAAGAGAGAGAGAGAGAGAGAGAGAGAGAGAGAGAAAGCTGAATGATATCATGGCATAAAGGGGACAAGAGGAGGACGGTGTGATGAATAATGGAATGACGTGGGAATCGGGGGAAAATAAGTAATAACGGCGGAGAGCAGAGGTTAGATCAACACACCGGAGAGTTCGTTAAAGGAAGGGGAATTCCCGCGAAATGGACGGGGCGGAAGAGGAGAAGAGAGAGAGAGAGGAAAGAAGGACACTTGTGGGAGGAATTCATGAACTCCGGATGTGGGAGAGAGGAGGAGGAGGAGGATGGGGAAAAGGGGAGGAGGAGGAGTAATAGGAGGAGGGGAAAAGGGGGAGCAGGAGGAGGAGGAGGAGGAGGAGGAGGAGGAGTAGGAAGAAGGGGAAAAGGAGGGATGAGGAGGAGGAAAAGGAAAAGGAGGAGGGGGAGGAGGAG
>NW_020870110.1:939719-942219 GCF_003789085.1 Penaeus vannamei | reverse complement strand
TATAGCTTGTATAATATTAATATATATAGAATACATTATATACACGCACAGACACATATAATATATTATATATATTATGATATATAGATAAGTATATATAGTCATATATCATTATTAATATAAGATATATATATTTAGATAGAGTAATAAAAAATGTTAAATATAAAGTATAGAGGTATATAATATAATATAATCTATATATCATAGATATGGACATGTATATTATACAGATATATTAATATATTATAATTTTATATTATATATATATATATTAAACTAAACATATATGTAGTATATAGTATATTATAAATATATATATATATATATAGTAAATATATATTAATAGTATAAATATATATATAGTAATATATCATAATATATAACAATATATATATATATAGTATATCATATATATATTAGTATATAATATATACTCTCATATATATACCATATATATAATATATACTAGTATATATAAAAGCTATATATATATATATTATATATATATATATAAATGTAAAAATGGTAAATGTATCAGTATAAGTTTTATATATAAATAGTCTTATAAATATCTATATATATATATATATATATATATATATTATATATATAGTACTATATAAATATATATACATATAAAGTATATATATATATATATAATAATATGTAATATATATAATGTATATATATATATATTATATATATATATATATAATATTATATATAATATATAATTATATATATATATAAAATATATATATTATATATATATATATGTATTACTATTAATAGTATATATAATATATTATAATAATATACTATATTATAATATATATATATTATATTATATATATTAGTATAATGATATATATATATTATATATATGTATATACATAATATATATATATATACTATATAATATTAGTATATAAGTATATATATAAGTAGTATAATGTGTATAGCTTTATATGGGCTTACATATATATATCAGTATATAGTAATATATATAATACATATGATATAGTATATAAATACTTATGTATATATGTTATTAGTATATATACGATGGTGTATATGATATATAATATAGTATAGTATATATAAATATATATAGTATATATAAATATATATAGTGCATATTAACACATATAAATATATATACTGTTATATATATTATATATAATATACATCAGTATGTATATACTATATATAGATACTCTCTTTTATATATGTATGGATAGTGTATGTAATATGTATAGGGGTACAGTATATATAGCGCAGTATATAGTATGTATGTATGGTAGAGTGCTATACTTAATAGTATATTATATAGTAATATAATATATAGTAGCAATACTACTATATATATATATAAATAATAATTAAGCTAGTATATAATGGAATATATATTATGTATATGAATATATATAGTATATATATAGTCATATACATACTATACATATGCATATTAGTACATATGCATATATATTATATAATATGCTATACTATATAATATATATTATAATATATATAACTAAATAATTGAATAACCACATATATAATATATATATTATATATTAGTATATACTATATTATATAGTATATATATATTAGTGCGTATATATATGTGTAGATAATATATATATATATAGTAATATATATATATATATAGTAAATATAAGATAGCATATAATATATCAATTTAATGATATTTATATATTTGTATATTTATATAGTATACTGTATATACTATATAGTATAAGTTATAGTATATATAATTAGCGTATATACTGACTTATAATACTGAATATATATATATATACTTAGTATTTACTATTATGAGTATATATAGATATATAGTATATTATTACTATAAAGATATATATTATATATAATGTATCGTTATGTATGTATAGTAATAGTATATATACCATATACTATCAATATTATATACTATATGATATATATATATATATATTAATATATATAATTGTATAATATATGTATGTATAGTGATATATAATATAGATTACTATATATAAGTCATATAATATAATATAGTATTATGTACATAATATATATAAGTAATATATATATATATATATATAACTATAGTATAATATATAAAACAAAAAAAAAAAAAAAAAAAATATGCAATATATGAGTTAGTACTAGTTAATAGTATATAGCCACACAAATTTTATATGATAGTACCGCTATAGTATCATATAAAGAATACATAATAGTACTGTTACTATGTATTTATGATATATAAGGTATATATATATATTATATGTAAGTTAATACTATACTATTTACAGTTATATGTTGTGTATGGATATATTATAGTATAAGTCATATATATGTTATATATATATATGTATTAGAACGTATATAAGTATATGTTGGTGTGTGTAGTGTGTGTGAATGCAGTGTGTATATATACTATTATTAAATGATATATATATACGTATATTATATAATATAGACTCTAATACTA
>NW_020870110.1:906690-909190 GCF_003789085.1 Penaeus vannamei | reverse complement strand
ATATATATATATATATATATATATATATATATATATATATATATATATATATATATATATGTGTGTGTGTGTGTATATATATATGTATGTATATATATATATATATATATATATATATATATATATATATATATATATATATATGTGTGTGTGTGTGTGTATATGTATATATATATATATATATATATATATATATATATATATATATATAGTATATGTATGTATGTATGTATGTATGTATATATATGTATAGTATATATAGCCTATATGAATATTTATACACACAAGTATGCATAAACATATATTTCGAATCTGATTTGTCATTGCATTACAATAGCGTCCAGTCTGGAGCCAGCGATCGATAGCTCATTCGCTCCGAAATGGGATTCGGGCGAGTAGCGAGCACTCGTTCTCCCTCGCAATTACGCATTTCGATTGTTATGTTGTCGGGGAAGGGGGGAGCGGAGGCAGCGGGTGAGGTCTGGCCGAGCCCCGTTGTCAAGGAAACACCCTAACCACCACCGCGACCCCCCCCCCTGCAGACCCCCTAAGGTGAGCGGGCAAGGTAGCGTGAGTTTCCCACGTGTTGAGGAACGGCGTGTGGGCTGTGTGCAAGAGGAGTGCAGTGATGGTGCGAATGAGGGAGGGGTGGGGGTTGGAGGATAAGTGTACGTCCTAGGGTGATGTGGCCGTACGTGTGTACGTGTACATGTATACATGATTTATTCGTTCATGCGAGGCTGTATATAACTCCGTTTGGATATGCAAAAGCGCGTATGTGTTGGCGAATGAGTGCATGTGTATGGAAGGAAGGTGGAGATGGAGAGGAAGGAAGAAAGAAGGGACAGCTAGACAGACAGACGGACGGACGAAGGTGATGAAAGGACGCTACCCCAAGTTTATGCATGTAACGCTGATGATTCATCGTTGAGTGATGAAACGTTAAATCCCTTTCATAAACCACCGTCGTCGTCTTCAACCAGCTGTAATGGTAATTCATGTTAAAAGATGAGACACAGTTGGAGACGCGGTGGATCTCCGCTGCAGGGAAGGATGTTTGGTGACCGGCCGTTGGAGCAAAAGAGGAAAACAGGTTGCACTATCCGGCGTCAACTTTGAGATAACTTATCACGCACACATAGACACGCACGAACACATACATTCAAGGTCTTTGCTTAAAATACCTTGCAAACACACACACGTACACACACACGCGCGCGCACGCACACCGCACACACACACACACACACACACACACACACACACACACACACACACACACACACACACACACACACACACACACACACACACACACACACACACACACACACACACACACACACACACACACACACACACACACACACACACACCACGCGCTCACCCCCACACACACACTACACACACACTCCCACAGGAAGTATATCAGATAATTTGGTATTGCGAGGTGTAGGTTGCGAGTGATAACAAAGGCACGGCAGCTGGATCCCCCTCAGATGATTGCATTGCCTTGTGTTCTTTTCCTTCATCTTTTGGGCGTTGTTTTAGTCGCGTCCCCGCGGGTTTTATCGTTTATTGAATAGTGTCTTTGAAAGGAAAAGCAGTAATGTTTTCCCTGTCCTGAGTGGGACGATGTGTGCCTGACAGTTGTTTTCCTCCTTGCGAATAATCCCCCCCCCCCCCGGCACCGTGTCTTGAAGCTTTCCTCGGCGTTGGTGAACCGAGAGAACTGCGTGACGTTGACTGTGAGAGCTCGTTGGATTTCGTCGGGCCTTTGGAATCAAGGTCTATATAAGTACTTATATATGCCTTGTTTGGAATGAGAGCTCGAATGCCTGTCTTCCTCGTATTCGTTGCTATTCACATCCGCAGACGCAAATTACGGTCGCTAAACTTCTCTCGAAAAGTGACCGCAACAGCGGGGACTCGAATTAGTTGTTACCTAGTAACAGTAGTTGCTAGTGTTTGACAATTAGGTTATATTGCTGGAGCGCGCGTGCCTTGCATTCGTATGAGGAGTGTCTTGGACGTCCAGCATGAGTACGCATAATGCTGGCCAAGGTCTACGTAATCGGACGTGTCTGGCTGGTCTTGGTTAGTTAGCGATTTTGATGGACGTAATCTCTCGTCTCCCTTGTCGGTTGGTGCTGTTGGAAATCTGGAATGTTGAGCGTTTTTTTGTTTATGTGCTTTATCTGTAATAAATACGTTATCACAACGGTGACTATCATTAATCTCATCATGTGTATCAGGCACTTCAACTTTATCTGATAGAAGGTATGGTATAAATGGAAACGGAATGAAGAGAAAAAATATATATGTATATATATATATATATATATATATATATATATATATATATATATATATATATATATATATATTAGAAATTCAAGTGAATGTCTCGAATCTTCGTTGAGCTGTGAGGGTGTGGGAGCGAGGAAACGACGCCTGTGTCGGGGCGCCGGCCAGGGATGCCAGGGAGGGCGTGTACTGA
>NW_020870110.1:881690-901690 GCF_003789085.1 Penaeus vannamei | reverse complement strand
TTTTTGGAAAAAAAAATCTTTTAACTATTTTAGTTTGTTAGAAAATATATTTTGTACAAGAAATGGGAATTCTACAGTACTTTTACATATATCTGAAATTTCCCAATTTTTCAGAGTGTAAGGTGTGGCGGAATCCGCTGAATCTCTTTCGAGGTTCTGAGTACCAGCGACTAACATGGTCAACCAAGAAGGAGCCCCTAACATACTATGACATGAATTTATCTGCACAAGACCACCAGACATTCTTCACCTGTGAGGCAGATGCGGGGAAGCCAGAATATGAAAGTAAGTCAGTCTGTTACCATAATCCATGGTGATCTTGTGTTTTTAGATTGATGGGCATTTTGGTATATGATAAATATTTTCCTTTTTATACTTATTAGCACGAGTATCACAATATACTTTTTATGTTATTAGGATTGAATTATCCTTGTACTAGTTTGTTTTTAATATGAGGATTATAATTGTTTATAGAAATGTAATTCATGTAACCTGTTCCTCATCATTTGATTTATTATTATTTATTGATATAATATCCAAAGATTAATATTATTGAAATTACATTGTATACTAAGAAAATATGTTAGTACAAAGTATTAAGATATTATGAATTAGTAAATACTCAAATATTTGTCATTGGGTTATACAAAACATTTACAAATATGTGCTGTAGATATTAGTAGTAGTCTTTGGCTAGGTAGTTATATCTGGCTGTTTTACAATGTCAGATTGTGAAAATAGCATTTCTGTTCACAAAAAGTACAAAAGTTTATAGGAACCAAACTAGCATACTGTGACCTCACTGATAGCTGTTGGAATGTTATGAGTTAGTACTTTTGCTAACGGTAATTTAGATGACCAAGGTGCAATAGTTTAACAAAAAAAAAAAGATAAAGACTGTTGTTGCCTAGTGCCCACTGCCCTTATCCTTGCAATAGAGAGGGCAGAAGTAGCATAACTACATATAGTTTTTGCAGTTTTGTAAATTATATATATATATATATATATATATATATATATATATTTTTTTTTTTTTTTTTTTTTTTTTTTTTTTTTTTTTTACAGATTTTGTATGTAATTCTGTGATTTTTTTTTTTTTACTTTAAAGTTTTATTCATTTTCGTTTATACACTTTATTGTATAATCAAGCCAAGTTTGTACTCTATCAGGTTGAGAATACTTATGTATCACCTTTCTATGAACAGTAATGCAGACAGCCTGGAGAGAAAGAAACCCAGAGGTACGCATCAAGTCAGCACATTCTGCCTTGGAATTAAACCCAGAGTGTGCCTCAGCATACATTCTCTTAGCTGAGGAGGAATGCAATTCCATTGTGGAGGTGGAAAAAATGCTTAAAACAGCATTGAAATATGCTGAAGTAAATTATAGAAAGTCACAAACTACCCAGCATCAAAGTCCAGTTATGGAAGCTTTGCACAGTAAGTTCAGTAGGTTTTTTTGTTTATTTCTTTTAGTCAGTCACCAGTTCTGTTCATATATTTGTTACTGAGGAAACAATTAAGCTCAATTTATAGTCTTGGTTTTATGCTGCTTCTACTGATACTCGTTGCTGTGAATTTAATTTTATAGGTATTCCATTTTTAGGAGATTTTGCATTGGATTAGGAATTACTAATGCAGGTTTTGTGTCCTTACCTATCATATAGTACTTGTTACTTTTATTTAAAGTAGTGTAAGTAATAGGTAACTTCTCTATTGTTGTTCTAGAAAGGAGTATTGTCAAGAAAAAAATGATGTAGAATGTTCTACAAGAAAGTAATATGATGATTATCATATTTGCATGAAGATTTCATAGGATATTTGAGTTCCTGTGCATATATATAGTTCAAAATGCTACTCTTTTTCTGGGTTGTGAGATCAGCATAATATTTTTTACTCTTTTCTTCTGTTCTACAGGGCGGGACAGAAATGTATTTATTTACATAAAAAGACGACTTGCCATGTGCGCAAGAAAACTTGGCAAGATGAAGGAAGCAATAAAGATGTTCAGGGATGTAAGTGTTACTGGCTATTAATTTATTCTGGTAAACCTAGATGGTCTTACGGAATATTTGATATGTTATGGCCCAGCTACAATTTTTTTATTTTTTTTATTTAACAGCATTTGTATCTGCCTGTGTGTGAATATACCACTTGTTTAATAGCATGTGTGTGAATGCTTAATTTATGTAATGGCATTTATATTCCATGTGCATGAATGTTCCACTTTTATAGTCATTTACATGCTAAAGTAACTCCTCACATTTTTTTTCAGTTAACAAAGGAAGTGCCTCCAATCATGAATGTCTTAAACCTACATGAAAACTTGTTAGAGGCATTACTTGAGGTTGGTGCATATGCTGATGCACAAGCTGTTCTTGCAAAATATGATGACATTGCACTCCCAAAGTCTGCAACTATATGTTATACAGCAGCACTGCTAAAAGCAAGAGCAGTAGCAGATAAGTTAGTATTGATACGTGTTTGAATAAAGAGTGGTTTTGTTTGTATCGTTTTATTCTAATTCTCCCTTCTCTTCCATCCCTAGATCCTTCCTCCTCTTCCCTATTCTTGTTCCTTTTTCTCATGTCTTTTCTTCATTTTTCTTTTATGCATTTCCATTGAACATATATAAGCTTCTTTAGTGTTTATAGTAATTGATATTTCTCCTGATTCTTAGTGTTGTGGAAGAGGAACTTACAAAATCTATTATTCTAGATTTTCTCCAGATATAGCAAGTAAACGTGGTCTCACAGCAGCAGAAATGGCAGCTGTAGAAGCCATTCACCGTGCTGTAGAATTCAACCCACATGTACCAAAGGTAATTCACAGTTTCAGCTACTTTACTCTTATCACAGCAGAATAAGGAGAGACAGAGTCATAGAGGGAGTGAGTCAGTGTGAGAGTCTATGCACACCTAAACATGCACATTTTGTTTATAATTTTGCTCCTTTCAGTACTTGCTGGAGATGAAGCCCCTTATTCTTCCTCCTGAGCACATTCTTAAAAGAGGAGATTCTGAAGCCATTGCTTATGCCTTCTTCCACCTCCCACATTGGAAAAGAGTAAGTAGCTTTTGTGAACCTGCGTGTCATTCCATAGTGCATAGAATTTCATAGACATTTATATATAGTTCAGAGTATTAAGACATTAAATGAACTTTGTCACTTTTCCTATTTTGAATGTTAATTATCATTGAATCACCTGGACAGGAATTTAATTTTATAATATTTTTTAAAGGTTGAAGGAGCACTGAACCTCCTGCATTGCACATGGGAAGGAACATTCCGTATTATTCCCTATCCTCTAGAGAAAGGACATTTGTTTTACCCTTACCCAACTTGCACTGAATGTGCAGATCGGGAGCTTCTGCCATGTAAGTATTTATTTCCAAGAAATAGCAGTAATGCAGCAGCTCACAAACATTTTTTGCCAATTACCACCCTGATTCCGTACACCCACCTCCTACCACCTCCACTTTTTCTACCATGTGTTTACAACTGCATGCATAGCATTTTCATTTAATTTATAAAGCTGGCATATTTGATAACATTAGCTGGTATAATATCTTACTATATTATAACAGTACATGTCACAAAATAATTTCAGTGTATGATTTCTTTTTATTTTTTTCATACATCCTTCCTGAGGTGCATGCACTACATTATGGGAGTAGCAGCACTAATTTTTAAATTTTAGGTGATTTGCTCAGATCATTATTATAAAACATTGATGATGTTATTATGATGCATTATTGAGCCATATAAAGTTCTGTCTCAGTAAAGTGTATTAGAATATTTTACATTTCCAGAAAATTATATTGCAAAATGTTATTGTTGGTAGGCAGATAACAAATGAAAATGTCCAATCAATTAGATGTAAGAATAGCTTTCTTGGACCAAGATACTTAGCTGTAAGGTATGCATGTGGTTCCCTGCATGCCACAGTGCTGCATTTGATTTTCTTGATAGTTGTGGTTTACAAAAATTCGTGCAATTTATCATTTAATTTTTTTCTTTGCTGTAGGTTAATTTGTTTTATTATTTTTCTTGTCATCTGCAGCTTTCCATGAGGTTTCTGTCTACCCAAAAAAGGAGTTGCCATTCTTCATTGTATTCACTGCAGGCCTTTGCTCCTTTACTGCATTATTGGCTCTCTTAACCCACCAGTATCCTGAGCCCATGGGTGCCTTGGCCAAGACAGTACGTTTTACTTGTGCTTACTTTAGTTTTATTCAGAAGATATTGAAATAGTGAGACAACTGAAATTACTAATTTCTGAAGATTCTCAATTACTTTTTTTTTTTTTTTTTTTTTTTTTTTTTTTCATTATAGCTTTTGAGCTGGTGGTATGTCCCAATCCAATATGTTTTGGAGAAGCTGGAAGCTGTTCTGCCATCAAACCTTCTTCATCATCTATCTCGAATTTGACCACCATACAATAGGTAGTGTTAATTACAGATCTATTACATAATTATTGCAAGCATATTAAAATTGGATCTTTACTTCATAGTTTATTGATTTAAAATTAATATGGTAAGATTATGAAATGCATCATATTGTAGGATACACAGATTGACTTTTACCAATTTTTATTTACAGATTGAAAATTGTGGCCAGGGACTCAAGCTTGCAACATCACATATTTTTCCCACATATGATAGAGTCTGAATCACTTCAGTATTTTTATGGAATATAATTTAATTTATTGATGATACAGGAGATTAATGACCAAAGTGAGAAACAAAAGATTATGGCATTCATCTTCATTAGATTTGTATCATGGGCTCACTAAGCTTATTTTTGCACAATATGTATGTGATTTATGATGTAGAGCCACAAATAGTACTTAAATAAACTTTATTTTAAAGATAAATTATTTGGTAGAAACTAAAGCAGCAAATTACAGGAGATGCATAGAACTTTGCACAAAACAATCATTAGAAAATTACTTATCAAAATACGTACTGATGAGAAAGTTAGTTTCAAAGATAATGCAGCTAAAGTTCTTTTTTCTTTTCTTTTCTGTTTCCTCACATTTTCTTTGGGAGTTACTGAACTTCTATGAAGCATACAAATTTATTCTTTTATCACAGTTGTAAATTCTTGTCTACAAAAAGGAATTGGTAGAAGGATGCAGCCATGGTTTACATATTTTGTCCTTTAGAAATAGATATTACAGTTATAGAAATATGTCCTGGAGTATTAAAGTGGTGGAATCAAACAAATTTCAAAGGATGCATTAGAATGTGGCTTTCACTTCTGTTTTGTCAGTTTTCATTTTTCTTCCTTGCTAGTACATGTAAAATTTCTTGACATGTATGATACTTTTTTATGCAGTTTTAACAGTAACATTGAGCATTATTTTCGTCATGTAATGAGAATATGGGAATATTCTTCAGAGCAGTTTAAAATTTTAGTACCCTCATGCATCTGTTAAGGTTTATTTTACATTATTGAATTTCAAGGCAAATCATATAGTATATTTTTTATAGGTTTATTATTTTTAAGCAGACCTCAGCAAAAGAAGGCTCCCCAGTATGTGATCAGAATGTAGATTAATTTCACCCTTATTCCCTCGCTGTCTTCCTTATTTTCTCTAGTTTTATTAAGCAAATTAAATGTCCACTTTTTTAGGGGAAGAATACACACTAAACTTTCTCATCAACCTCTGAAACATGAATTTCTGCTAATGAGGATCTTCAGAGGTTAAGGAAATTCTTAAAGTTCATAAATTAACAACTATACATCAGAGTGTTTCAAGCCTTTCGTTCAATGATAAAGCAAAGGGATGCTATATATTATGCACATGTGAATAGGAGTCAACAGAATGAAAAAAAATAGGCTGCAGGCTCCATACAGAAATTTTATATCATGATTTCTCTTTGCTAAACCAACTTCTTATTGTGATTAATATTCATATACAGGAAATGATAGGTTAGATACATAATTTTTCAAAGATCATAAATTGGGTAGAGATTGAAAAACTTGTAAGAGATATCTACAGTGTTTTCTTATTTGCTAATTATTCCAAGAAAAAACTTTTGTGGTTTCAGACTTTGCTATAATATACGAAGGCTATCAGAATATAAGCATTGATAATGACTGGCTTGTAATATATATTTATCTGTTCAGCAATATTTTTCTCTTTTTTTTCCCAAGGTTTCTTTCTCCCTTCCCCCACCTGCCCTCAACTTTTACTTTGTGGAAGTAGCTTTTCAAAGGTTGTACTTGTTCTATTTCATTGCTCAAATTGCATTTGTTGATATTTTAAATACTAGGACAATAGGACTAGTGGTGTCATCTTGTTTATGATGTTAACTTTCCATAATGTGGAAAACAAAAAGGAAAAAAAAGAGCAGATTGCACTTTTCTATTTTATATCATGTGCATCACAACTTCCAAGTCAGTCTTATGTTTTTTGATCAAGACCACTGAAATACAGCCATAGCAGTACATTTATTATCCAACTTATGATTTTGAAAGTTGCTTGAAAAAACTATACACTGCTGCATATATACAAGATCTGAATTTTTTTTCAGGTGGATGTTTATTGTACACTATCATGACAAATTATGACTTTACTTTTGCATTGCATTGAGTTTTATTTTGGAAACCTTTTCAACAAAACTGTGAACCTTACAAAGTAATGAAGAATCAAAGGATTTCAGATTAATGAATTGTTAATACCTCTTCAAATCAGATTTCATATGACTATCTTTTTCTCACTTTCAGTGAAAGGCATGTCACACTTTCTTTCAGTGCTACTACTAGCCAATGCTTGCTATTTAACCCACTGATATCAGGGGTGTATGAACAGTAAAACGCACATACACATGCGCACACACACACGCACACAAACACACACACACACACACAGATTTCACAATTACACGATTCGGCTCAGATAGCTGCACTTGTGGCCAGACCTGCGAGTACATAAGGCCAGTTGAACTGCGCCTTTAGACGTTAAAGATTATAGAGCGTCATGTGATAATATGGTAGTGAAAAGTGGAAAGAGGGGAGCAAATGAAGTAGAGCAGAGATTATTAGGAGGTAGGGCAATTGAGTGCATTACAGTATATCTGTGACAGGAGGCAATAGGGACATTGTTCAAGGAAAACAGATGGCTGTTGGAGAAGTATTGTAGGTACGAGAAAATGGGACTGGGGAAGGTGGTAAAGTATCAAGGAAGTGTCAGGAGGGGAGGGGTCTGGAGAAGGACACTTGTGACAGAAGGGATTCGCGTGAGTGGTAAAATGGATGGGGTGTGTTGAGAGAGTGTATGAGGAAGGGGGATGGGGGGAACTTGAAGAGGAGGATAGATATCGGCAAATACTTTAAATTTAGAGGTAGTGGAGTGTTCCCTTGGGTTATCTCTAGGAAGTTTTGGATGTCTTCTTCAAGAGTTTCTGGAAGGGAGTTGGGTGAAGAGGACTAAGAAACAAAGGTTCTCTTGTAAGCAGAAGAGGAGATATATATCTGAGGAGCAGAAGAGGAGAAAGGTGTAGGAGTGGAGGTAGTAAGTTGGAGTAGAAAGTTTAGTTTGTATGGTGCGACAAGTAAAGTGAGGAGGTGGGGTAGGTATCAGGAAAGTGGTAGAGATTGGAGTATCTGGATTTAATCTGAAAAAGGAATTTGACGGGGTGAAAGGGGGAGTAGAGGTAGGATGGATCGAGATAAAGGGAAGAGATTCTGAGACATCTGGAGAACATGAGAGAGGAGCAGCTTAGATGTTCAGTTTTGGAATAAGAATAAAGAGAAAAACCTCATGGCTGTGCTTCTTGTCTGAAACCCTTATGAAATGAAGTGGCATGGTGTGACAACAAGCATGAATGAGCTACCAAACAAAAGTGAGCAAATGATTATGAGAAAAAAGTAAGGCAGGTTAGCCAGACTTGGGTGTAGTTGAGTGAACTTACCAGTGTATCTATGGTGAGTGAGCTTCCACTCTGGCCCATGGATGAGCCCAGGGAATTCTCCAAGGTGACTGTTCTAGACCAACAGCCAGGCAACTGTATTACTTGGCTTGCTGCAGAACCTTAGCATATGGCTTCAACAGTCCTAACCTATTTTCCCATTCATTCTTTGTATTTTATTTTTATTTATTTTACTTTACTTTATTTTTTCACTTATATATCTTTTCTCAATTGTGCTTTTTCTCAAAATGATTTTCTCAATTATACAAATTTTCTCAATTTCTCATAATTTTTTTCAATTTGTCTACCCTTGTCATGCTTCCTTCCAGAGCAACAAGCACTCCAAATTGAAGCTGTGCTTACTACTCTGCCTTGGGGAGGTGTTTTTTTGTGAAAAAAGAAGAAATTAACCAATTTCTAAGCTATTTATGAGAGGACCTTAACAGCCAGAAATTTTTAAGGCTGAAAAATATATATGCACATTTTTTCATGTTGACAGATGCTAAATTTTGGATGACAACTTCAATGATTTTTAATGTCAGTCTTTAGTGATACTATTTGTCAACTTCAACAATTTTGGTAGACATACATTAGTTTTTGAGTGATTTTGACTTGTGAGGACAGCTATTGCCCACATTACACATAGACGGCTATTGGATTTAAAAAGAAAATATTAAATCTAAACAAAAAGCAAAAAATTCACTGATATTCAATCCATTTACTGATTTGAGGTGGATATCAGTTAGAGGCATCCCAAATAAAATTTGTCTAGTGAGGGTACTGCCCCATCATGTGGACACAGCCTAATAAAAGTGACCAGAAAGTTCCATAAGTAAATACTGACGTAAAAAAAAAAAAATTAAAATAAAAAATCACTAAAAAAGGAACTTGTCCCACTTTGTAGATATTATTTGCTTATGTTATTAAAATTTATTACACTTTCTTCATTTCTAAGAGGTTCATACTTGTATGGAGGAATATGTTGCATGGTAAAATACTCCCTTTTTGAGGACTGATGCCAAAACTTTAGCTGGCAGCTGGATGTGCCAAGTGAATATACAGGTTACATTCAAAACTTTCTTGCCCTTCTGCACACCAATCTCATGGATATGCCAAGTTATTGGGTCAAATACCATAAACAGAATGAGGTATATATGCATATATATTTCTCTTTGCAGGCCACAGGTTGTTTGGAGATATGTTTTTGCCGTGTTTGAATATAAAAAAATACCTGACAGAGCCATTTTTTCCATATTGTCGGCAGTGTGGTGAATTCAAGTACAGAAAATCTAATTAGCTGTATTTTTTTTTTGTGTGTGTGTGCGTGTGTTCTTTATAGAAGCATAATAATATTAGATACAATGAAGCTAAAGACAAAAAAGTACACAGTTGGAAAATGAGATTTGTTGTTATTTGGCCATATAATGAATTGCATTAAAGCAAACATTTCAGCAGCTTAGATGTTCAGTTCTAAACAAATTTTAAAACTAAAATCTAACTACTTTTTAGAAACAGGGCAAAAGATCATTTGAATTTAACCCAATGCTGCCTTGGAAGGCATGTACGGACATGCCATACCCACGCTTTTTTCAGTTTATCATTTGTATTTATGGCTTCACAAGTGCTTAGTCACCAATAAGTCAATCACTAGTACAACCGGTCTCACCTGTTTGTAATTTTTTTTGATTTTCATATTTTATTTCATATTGCAAATAGTATTGTTAAAATCTTTAATGATTTTATCATTAATAATACCACCATGATATTAATAGCATAAAAAAAAATAGTTTAACAAAACAACACTGCAATGAGTATCACATTTTCCCAATACATTTTTGCCTCTATTAATCCTCTCATGCCAGGATGACATACTATTAGACCATGGTTGACCACCCCTGACTAAGCACGTGTGAAACCATCCATGTGTAAACACAATTAGCCCAGTGCCAACAGGTAAAAATGTTTGGCAAATGGACATAATAACAGGATTGTTGGCGCGCATCGGCAGTTTCCTCTGTTTGCGCCCGGCTCGATCGGTAGTTTGCAAGCGACGTTTGGCATCTAAAAGCTTTTATTTTGCTATAATTAATAAAAATATTAAAATTTTGAAGGTTTACCTTCAATATAGGTGCCATTGCCTAAAATCTTTACCACATAAATGAAGCCGCTACTATCAGAGAAAAACAAACTCCATCCAACAAACAAGTGGTGCGGTAAGGGGCATGATATGATTCCATCAGTTTCTCGGTCCATAACAGACATGGCATGTACATATATGCCACCTGTCGGCTACAGGTTAAAAACTAAACTAACAGTGGGTAAGTCATGTACATACATGCCATCCTGAGCAGCAGACAGTGAAGTTCATTCTATATTATGGGTAAATATACTCAAAATTAAATATAGATTAATTTTTATTTTAAGAAATACATATCAAATATGACACCTACATTCTACATGGCGTAACTACACACAAATTTAGCTTGTTATTGATATAAAATGCAATGTTCCATATATAATTTACTAAACTATAAACACTGCAGTAGCATAAACAAGAAAAAAGTTTCCTGCACAAAGAACAAATCCAAAGTGATTTCTCCCCTCCAAAACATGCACTTCCTAAAGACAAATTTCTGCAAAGCACCAAAGAGTAAAATTAACTTCAAAAATATTAATTGATAGTCTGTGCTTCCTTCTCTTCCCATCAGCATGGGAGGTAGTGGAATTACTCTGCAATCTGCATAGTGTTTGTCTTCCTTGAAGTGACACTGCCATTCCGTATGATAGTATCAAGTATATACAATAATTGCCAGTTCTACAAATAAAATTTTCTAGCTTATCATTGAAACTATACTCCTGCATCTATTCCCTGGGACAATTTATTACAGTATCAAAATGGTCTTGTTAGTAAACACTATCAGCAAAGACATACATTTACTTTGCAAAAATAATGATTTTTTTTTTCTCTTCTTTTTTTAAAGATATTTCACATCTAGTTCTTATGCATTATGAAAGCAGATCGTAGTGTTTATTTCCAAAACCTTCACATACCAGTGTATTTTGAATGTTTTTAAAAAGTATAAGAAGTAACTTTTCACAGGTCATTATATTCACAGAATATGTGGCCTGCAACCTTTGAAGGTAAGTAAAGTAATAAAAAAATATATAATAACAAAACTGATGTTAAAAAAAGCTCTAAAAAATCACTGTTCTCTTCTCTATCAATAACCCTGTATAAGTACAGTAGCATTGAATATCACTGGGCACACTATCACAGGGGAAGTTCAACCGCTAACAGAATCCATCAAGTGATCAACAAAAAGCAGTAACTGTTAACTCATCTCGACTCACTCACAATATTCTTTTTCCCTTTGGGGCTGGAAAGCATTATAAGTGGCACTCGTCTTGGTGTCTTGGTCACTCCAGTGGGAGTTTTTGCAGGTGAAGGATCTTTTGGCCCTTTTGTAGGACTCTGATCATCACCCTCAAATTTCTTCCTGGTTTCTTCATCAACTTCCATTGCTTCTCCCTGCCAATGTATCCAACAAATTATTATGCACTTATCTTATCATTACATTTTACTAACAAAAACAAAAAGGAATTGTGAAATCATGCTTACTGTGTCCAGACTATAATATACAATTCCAAAAACTCAAAACTATGTCCCATCACACTTGAATATGCAAAACAAAATAATACAGGCAACACTTTTCTTTCACTTGTGCATAATACAATACAAAAAAATTTCCCATGGAATACCCTATTAAACTGTTATTCCGCTGGATCTTGGTGACATGCCTGTTATGTCATGAAAAAAATTTGGTTGAGGACCAGGTGACAGGAATATGCTCTCAAGGAAAAATTAAGCCAAGGGATTGGGTGACAGGAATGTTCCATTATGAATAGTCTGGCTAAAGGCTTGGGTGGCAGGAATGACTCTCCGTGAGTGCACAAAGCTCTATGGGGAAGATTAGACTCGATGGGCTTTTAGGCGAGGTTCTTCCATTAGTAAAGGGGAAAAAGGCATTACGGGTGAAGGAAGGTGAAGCATGAGGACATCTGGAGGGGTGTGTAGAAAGACACTGTTGTGACTGAAAGGAGTCACATGAGCAACCAAGTGGGAGTAGAAAAGGTAATTAAAGAAAGAAGAGGTGTTGTTGTCCATGGGGCAAATGGAGAAGTTAAGATGGGGTGTGTTGGGAGAGAGTGGGAGGGAGAGGGGTAGAGGATGGATATCACCATTTAATTAGATGTAAAAGAGATTGGGAGTAGAGATGAGCATTCTCTTGGGTCACATTTAGAAATTTTTTATTGTCTTCAAGAGTTTCTGGAGGGGAGTTGGGTGGATAGGTCAGAAATCATTATCATCATCATCCCCTCTTCTATTTTTTAATGAAGAGAACAAGAGACAGATGTCCGAGGAGCAGAGAAAGAGGTGGATGTAGGACAGGATGTGGTAGAAGATGGGGTGGAACATTTTAATTGTTTGGTGTGACAGGTAAAGTGAGGATGAAGGGCAGGCACCAGGAAAGTGGTAGAGATTAAGCCCTATGATCCTATGTCATGGGAAAATCTGGGTCAAGGGCTGGGTGACTTGCCACGAGTACACAAACCTTTTGGAGTGTGATCTGACTCATTTGGCGCTTAGAAGGGGGCTTTAGCATTATTGCCATTGATGAACAAATGTGGAATGTAACGTGTGTAAGCTGTGACTGGAAATGAGCTGGCTCCTGGGAGGATGCCATTTCCATGCTGCACATGTATTTATTTCCTACATAGAGAGATAATATGGAGTCTGTGCAAGGAAAATAAGCTATTAAAATCTGGATAAAGCAAATCAAAAGACAAATATGGACATTGGAAAATGGCAAAAAGGCTAAAAAAGTTTACAAAGACAAGGCACAGAGTCTTGTCACCACTCATGGGTGTTAAGTGCCCACCCACCCTACACATTGCATGCCCAGAATGTTGGCTACTTACATAACCCACTGCCCATATTTTCAGCACCATGATTTCCATGACGGAACTAGATCCAACAGGTTAAATATCAGGATTTAGACTGGAAAAAGATTTTGACTGGGGAAGAGAGGGAGTTGAGGCAGGATAGTAAGTAGTAGGGGGAAGAGATACTGGGGGAGATCCTGAGACATCTTCGGAAGGGAGAGGAGCAGAGTGAAGGATAGCATTGGAATAGGAAGCAAGAGAAAAATCTTGTCAGCATGCTTCCTGTCTTGTCTTGTGTATAGTGAGGCCTAATTTAAATTTGAGAACTGCTACCTCAGACTCAAGCTTGTGGACAGGGCAGCTCCTATAAAATATACTATGACAGCCACCACAATTGGCAGACATGCATAATTGTGCAGAGCAATTTGAACAGTCACAAGCAAGTTGGGCACATAGAGGGTGGCGGACTGTGGAGTGACAGTGTAGGGTGACACTGACAGGGAAGGGATTGATATGGCCAGACAGAACAGGACAGGACACTCCACTTTTATAAACTTATGGTCTTGTCTATGAAAGCTAATCTTGCCAATATTGGTGTAGTCCTTACAGTGGCATTGTGTAGGAGGTATATACACTTCTCCAAGCATCTCCCTCTCTGCCATGAGAGGATTACAGATACTTGAATCACAGTATCTTTGATACTGTGATCTACAAAATGTCTTAATCTAAAATGTAAAGCGACACACTTAGAATGTTCATAGGTGGGAAATGGGTTATCAGATGGATTTTAATTAGACCATACTGTCTTACTGTCCACTGCTGTCCAAGTCCAGAGCCAGGTTGAATCCTCCTTTATAAATAAGCTGCCATATGCCAGTAATCCTTCTCAAAACGGTACACCAACTTAACCTGAAATGACCTGTCTCCACTATCCTCACCTGCCCTTGCTCTACTATATTGCTTTACCCTGACTCTTTTATATCATCTCCCTGTCCTCCACTTGGTCAGACCTGAATCATATCTTTTAAAGAAATCTATTTTCTGGATAGTGGGTTTATATTCTATTTCATCAACAGTGTAATGTTCTATCATACACTTTAATATATAAAGTTCTATGGGTATTAACATGTCCTACATATAAGAGCCTATTTGCCAAAAGACTGTGCAGATTTTTAAAAATCTTGAGATATGCATTGGACTTGCAATGCCTGTACAATTGGGGGGTGACAAACTATCATCATCATCATCATCATCATGGGGGCTGACGCCGACGGGGGCGCATAGCCGCATCCACCCTTCGCTTCCACCTACGAGGATCCCTCATGGCTAGACGCCAGGCAGGGACTCGGCCCATCTCTAGTTCTTCATGGCAGGTTTGGTCGATCTGCCCAAGCCATGACTTCCTCGGTCGTCCCACAGGCCTCCTCCATCCAGGGTTGTCTCGAATAGAGACGACCTGATGGGCAGGATCATCCTGAGGAAAGCGAGCCAGGTGGCCGTATAGCCTGAGTTGGCGATCACGGATTGTGCAGATAACAGGGCTTGTGCCAGTCTCACGGTGCAACCGTTGGTTGGACACATGGTCCCGCCAACAGTACCCCATGATCTGGCGCAAGGACCTATTACAAAAGGCTTCAAGACGAGCCTCCAAGGCACAGGACAATGTCCAGGTTTCGCTACCGTATAGCAAAACTGGCATTATCAGGGCCTTGAAAACCCGTAGCTTGGTCCTTCTGCACAGGTACCGACATCTCCAAATACTCTTGTTGAGAGAGTTCATGACCCCTGCTGCCAGGCCAATCCGTCTGCTGACTTCATGGTCTGACAGCCCAGAGTTATGAACTACACTACCAAGGTATGTAAAGCTCTCTGTGACTTCAATGTCCTCGCCGCAAGCACGTACCGACTGAACAGGTTCTCCTAACAAGTCCCCAAATTCCTGGACCTTGGTCTTGGTCCAGGAGACCTCTAGACCCAGGGGCTTCGCTTCATTGCTAAATGCATCGAGAGCCGCCACTAGGGTTTCCAAAGACTCAGATAGAATGGCAACGTCATCAGCAAAGTCAAGGTCTGTAACCTTGATATTGCCCAGCGTTGCCCCACAATGACTTTGAACAGTAGCTCTGCCCAGTATCCAGTCCATGCAAGTGTTGAAAAGAGTTGGTGCAAGGACACAGCCTTGCCTCACTCCTGAACTAACAGGAAAGAAGCTCGACAGGCCCCCACCACACTTTACAGCACTTTCAGTACCAGTATACAGGCTTGCTATTAGTCCAATAATCCTTGTTGGTATTCCTCTCAGCCTCAGGATCTCCCAAAGTGACTCCCGATGCACCGTATCGAACGCCTTCTTGAGGTCGATGTAGGCTGCAAGCAGCCCACGCCCGAACTCACGACGGCGCTCTACAATGACTCGAAGCGCGAGGATACGGTCTATTGTGGACTTACCAGGAGTGAATCCGGATTGCTCCAGTCTCTGGTGCCTCAGTAGATGGTCTCTGATACGTCTCAGAAGGTGGGGCAAGAACCTTGCCTGGTACACTGAGCAGTGTGATGCCTCGGTGATTGCTGCAGTCCCAACGGTCCCCCTTCCCCTTCCAGAGAGGGATGACCACACCCCTCAACAGGTCAGGAGGAACGGAACCGGACTGCCAGATGGCAGCCAGGACAGCATGTAACCCCCGTGCCATAGGTTCACCACCAGCCTTTAACAGTTCAGCTGGTATGCCGCAGATACCAGCTGCTTTACCACTCTTCAGCTTGGAAATCGCCCCCCTAACTTCAGTTAGGGAGGGAGGGTCCTCACTGATAGGTGGATCGGCAGCGGGATCTCGACACTACCCGCATCCAAGTTAACTGTTGGTGGGTCAACCTGGTACAGCTGCTCAAAATACTCAGCCCAACGTCCCCGCACCGCAACAGGATCTGAAACGATCTGACCACTTACTGAGCGAACTGCTGTCACCTGTGAAGAGGGCTTGGAGTTCAGCTTTCTCAGGGCTTGGTATGCAGGACGAAGGTCATTTACTAAGAAATGGCCTTCTACCTCCTCTGCAAGACTCCTAATAAACTTTCCTTGTCCCTTCTTAACAGGGACCGAGTTCTGCGCACATGAGAACGGTGCAATTCCCGATCCCCTGTCAGACGAGCCGCACGACATGCATCAGTGGCTTCCAGTGTCTCCCGCGAGATGGAATTCTGTACTGCTCTCGGGCGTACACCAATCGTATCTTGAGCTGTATCAAGCGTTTCACGCTTAAAGGTATCCCACAGAAGAACAGGGTCTGTCAGACTGCCAAGCACTGCGAAACGATCAGAGATTGCCTCAGCAAACCTGCGGGCACACTCCCCCTCCCTCAGCCTGTCCAAATGAAACACCCTAGGGTGATCATTTGACCGCTGGGGGGTTTTGAAGTGGACCCGGAGGGTAGCCACAACCAATCTATGGTCAGTACCACAGAACTCAGCACTCCTGAACACCCTGCAATTCTGAAGGATCCTCCAACGAGTGCTAACAAGTATGTGGTCGATCTCCTTGGCTGCGTTACCCGCATCACTGTACCATGTCCAGCGATGTGGGTCTGGGCGCTGGTACCAGGAGCCAGAAATCCTCAATTTCTGGGATCTTGCAAAGTCCCGGAAAAGGAGGCTATTCTCGCTACCGGCATCAGCTCCTGAACCATGGGGACCGACAGACATCTCATAGCCAGCTCGATCACAGCCAGATACCGCATTGAAGTCGCCCAGAACAATGCGAATATCTCGTCGAGGACATCTGTCTGCCACAGATGTAAGTTTGGCGTAGAACATCTCTTTCACGTCAAGTTTACAAACATCGGTAGGAGCGTACACAGCAATAAGAGACATGAAGCCAAAAGAAAGCTTCAATCTCAATACCATTATACGCTCATCAACAGGAGTAACCTCTACTACCGAGGGCTGGAGTCTGCTGGAGACGGCAATGGCTACTCCCTGGAGATGGTGGCCATCGCTGTGGCCCGACCAGTAGTAGGTGTAGCCACCTACACAGGTCATGCCGCTGCCAGGCCTCCTCACCTCCGAGAGAGCAGCCACCTCAACTCTCAGCCTCCCCAGTTCCCTCGACAGTAGAGGCAACCGATCATCCTGACGCAAAGAACGGACGTTCCAAGCCCCCACCCTAACTTCCCGCCTGAGGTTCAGCCTCTGGCAGTCGCTCCGGGTGGATGCCACCTCTGCCACCCCCACCGACGCTGCCCCATATAAAAGGGGCAGTGACAAACTATACTCATTCTTAATATAACCAAAAACAGCAAAAACTAACAAACAAACTAATAATAGTAATAGTAATAGTAACAGTAATAGTAATAATAATAACAATAACAAAACAACAATAGTAACTAATTTTTTTCTATACCTGGGAGTGTCCATTCACTTGAGGTTGCGTAGTGTCTGCTTTGACGGTTGGTGTGTTCTCATCATTTTTATGGGTTGGACCAGAGAGAGTAATTAATGACACTCTCTTTCCACTCTTGCTGCTGTGGGAGGTCATCATCTTTCAATATCATTCATCATAAAAAATAACAATCATTCATTCATAGATCCTCATCTGACATTTAATTAAAATATTCACACATTTGAAACATTCTGTTAAGTGAAACTCATAAAACTTACAACAGAAACCATAAAACATAATTAAGGAATTGAAATCAGTTCCAGACTTAATGCTTCCTAAAAGGTAAATGAAGTGTTGACAATGCAAAGGCAAGATCTACTTTGGCATGTGAAATATGGTATTTTGTACAAAACTGAGAATTGTGGCTACATCCTGAAACGTGTTCAATACACACTCTACACAAACCTTTTTACAGCAATACTTTCAACTGGTTTCTTTGGAGGCTCAACATCTTCTGCTTCCATTTTTTCTGGTTCTCCACATGGTGATGATGCACGGGGTGATGATGCATGTGGTGATGATGCACGAGGTGATGATGCACGTGGTGATGATGCACGTGGTGATGATGCTCTTGAAGAAGGCTTTGCAGAAAAATTTGGACTTGTGCCAGCTTTCTTTGCTTCAGTTTCAATAACCTTTCCTTTGTAGGGAATACCAATTTCTTCTTCCGTGAAAGAAACCAAAGAGCAGTAGCCATCAGTCGATGATACTACAAGGATGCGCCCATCAGAGGACCTAAAATAAATGAACATGTCAAAACACTCAAAACCAATGATTGTAAAGGTAATACTCTAGTTTGACTGGTTTCCAGATGCAACTAACATGGACCTTAAAACTATTGTGTCATTATAATTTTGATTCTACTCATCTAAAAAAAAAAAATTCTTTAACTGAAATTACTATTTAGTTACTAACAGAAGGTATCCTGCCTCAATTTTCTATTGCAAATGACTCTGTGGGTTATTCTATCAATATGCCTTAAAGTAATGGAGCTACTGCTTTATTACCAAACCTTTGCCTTTACTAAAAGGTCATCTTATAAGTAACAAACCGCTTGTATCAGAATTTGCCCACATGTTGGCTTAATAAAAGTATATTCTATAACTCTCAAAGATTTCAGAGGAAAATAGCCCAAAGTAAATATGTAGAAAAGGCAATTATTCAAATCAATCCTAATAACTATATAGCCTTCAAATGTTAGGCCTCCTTTCAGCCAAAATGTAGTAAATGGAAATAACATAATTGACAGCTGATGCTAAAGTAATAAGACTATCAAAATATGAATACTTCAGTTAATACCACTTTCGTACACTAAAAGAAGGATGATGAACATTGTGATAGAACATAATTCTGTCCATAAAAAACTTACCATGCAATGTCACTAAGGCGTGTGTAATGAATATTTGAGATCTTTGCAAAGGGAACTGGCTGCTGTGTATCATAAAGCAAAACAGCATTTTGGGTTGCAACAGCAAACACCATTCTATAGGGCAGATGGAAGAGATTTGCATATTCCTCCCATGGCTCTCGTGATTCTTCCTGAAAGTGAACCTACTCTTTAGGTATGAATATTTTATTAGAAGGCAGATACACATGCACTATTCAACCAGTGTGCTGCAGTACAATCGGTCAAATTTAACCCCTTGGATTCAAGTGACATGCACATCACATCAAGAAAAAATTTGGCTGAGGGTCAGGTGACAAATATCATCATCATCTGGGGGCTAATGCTGACGGGGCCGCATAGCCGCATCCACCCTTTGCTTTCACCTTTTGGGGTCCCTCATGGCAAGCCACCAGGCAGGGACTTGGCCCATCTCGAGCTCCTCACGACAGGTCTGATCGATCTGCCCAAGCCATGACCTCTTAAGTCGTCCCACAGGCTTCCTCCACGCAGGGTTGTCTCATACAGACAACCTGGTGGGCAGGATCATCCTGGGGGAAGTGAGTCAGGTGGCCGTATAGCCTGAGTTGGCAATCCCAGATTGTGCAGGTAACAGGTCCTACACCAGTCTCACTGTGCAACCGTTGCTTGGACACATGGTCCCGCCAACTGTACCCCATGATCCGGCATAAGGACCTATTACAGAAGGCATCAAGACGTGACTCCAAGGCACAGGATAATGTCCAGGTTTCACTACCTTATAGCAAAAGTGGCATTATCAGGGCCTTGAAGACACGTAGCTTGGTACTTCTGCACAGGTACCGGCATCTCCAAATACTCTTGTTAAGAGAGTTCATGACCACTGCTGTCAGGCCAATCCATATGCTGACTTCCTGGTCTGACAGCCCAGAGTAATGAACTACACTACCAAGGTATGTAAAGCTCTCTGTGACTTCAATGTCCTCGTTGCAAGCACGTACCGACCGAACAGGTTCTCCTAGCAAGTCCCCAAAGTCCTGGATCTTGGTCTTGGTCCAGGAGACCTCTAACCCCAAGGGCTTCACTTCATTACTAAATGCATTGAGAGCCACCACTAAGGATTCCAAGGACTCAGATATAATAGCAATATCATCAGCAAAGTTAAGGTCAGTAACGTTGATATATATACTTGACAAATATACTGTCATGAAAAAAATTGACTAAGGACTATGGTGTCAGGAACATGCTATGAGATTTTCAGCTGAAGGCCAGAATAACAGGAATGACAAGCCACTGGATGGTGATAACTCAACTCAAAAATAACTCAAATAACAAAATGTT
>NW_020870110.1:836797-854297 GCF_003789085.1 Penaeus vannamei | reverse complement strand
GATTACGCTAAGCTAGCATCGTTGAGCACAATAAAACTGGCGTGTGTAAAGCTTGTCTTGCCAAAACCCGTCTTCATTTCTGCTGTTCGACACTTCTATTTGTCAGTGACAGCCATGCCTCCCAAGAGGAAACAGGTATTGCATTTTCTTGTTGTGTACAGTATAGGAACACAGTGTTTTTTGTGCAATTCAGTAATAAAGCGCGGGCAAGCGAAGCCGAAAGTTCCGAACTCGAGAGCGCAGCGTGGGAGAGCGCCGAGAGAGTGGCTTCTCTGCGCAGAATTAATTACTTCGTGATAAGTTAATGCATTTTTCTTTGTCGTTCCTGTATGTCTTCTAGGTGCGAAACAGTTAATGCATTCGATTGGGTCAGTGCGTATGAGTTGTCACGTACAAAGCTGTGCGGTTTATTCATAATGTAAATGTGGTATTTGGCTAGTACATTATGAGAGGGAATTGCTATTTCTTCATTTACCGGCATTATATTAATGTTTGAAATGAGTGGATTTGTTTGTTCAGACATTAACTGCAGTGGTATTACCCCTACACAAGTATTTTGTAAAGACATTATTTATTCTGAGTTTACATTTCTCACAAAGAACCTTGCATAACCTGTGAGTGCCTCTCATATTCAGTTACTCCCAGGGTTATCATTATTATTTTTTTTGCTTCTTGCCCTGTCATTGTCTTTTTTTGTAGTTTTTAATGTTACTGAGAATTACGCACAGAGATAGAGGGAAATGGACACTGCCTCCCTTATGAAATAGTCATAAACAACACGGACAGTTGCTGCAGCCTCATATTTACTGCGAAGTGAGGAAAATATCCACTACATATCACTGCTCAGGGGCAAGTCTGCAACACCCTCACAAAGCCTGATTAACTAAAGTCGTATTTTCAATAAGTTGGCATAAAGTGCTAATAAAGGGGGGCCTGACCCCCTGTCTAGGGATTGAACAGAAGGTAGGAAAGGTTAAGTTTAGATTTTTGGGTTTGCATGATACCCTGGTTTTGGGACCTTGTCTTTGGAGGGTTTCTTGCATTTGGTTACAAATACCATGGGTTTTAATTGTGCTTTGGAACTCAAGATGTTCAAAATATCCTAATAGATGGCCACCTTTTTATTTTGGGAGTTTAAGAATTGTTTATCTTTAAAGCTAATCCAATCTTCTTGTTATATGTTGTGTATATAGATCTATGATTTGTCAAAATATTTTGTTGTAAAGTGTTTCTTAAAGTGTGTGGTTTATTTCAGACTGACGATGCGCCAAAGCAAAGTGAAAACAAAAAGGCCAAGAAGGAGGACTTTGAATCTGATGCCAAGTCAAAGGACGGAGAACCATGGAACCTAAAGATTGTGTCGTGGAATGTGGATGGAGTCCGTGCATGGTTGAAGGTTAGTATGGTAGCATTAGGATTGCTATGGTATTTATCCCTAGAAGTCACTAATTACTGTCTTCGTATTTATAAACTGTAATGATGTGCTACCCTGCAATTTATTTGTTATATGATACTTCATGATTATTGATGCAGAGTGTTTATTTCTTTTTTAATATTTCAGAAAGATGGCATGTCAGTGCTTGAATTAGAAGACCCAGATATATTGTGTCTACAGGAGACCAAGTGTTCAGAGAAGAAGCTTCCTGATGAATTGAAAAATGTCAAAGGCTACAAAAGCTATTTCGTTGAAGGTTTGCACTCTTTTGCGCTCTCAAGTTTCATTTCAAAACTTTTTTTTTTCACATTTAAATGTTGTACTACTTTCAATTCATGAAGGTAATTTATTATATAACTTAATTATACTCACCATTCCTGACAAATGTCTCTAAACTATATGACTGATCACTTATGGGATTTCCACTTGTACTACCTGCTTCTTTCTTTTCTTTTTTTATACTTATAGTTAGATCTGTCATTATCCATCAATTTTTTGCAATATGGACCAATATGAATCATTGAAGTGGTACAGCTGGTCATGAAACTACTGAATTTCATCTTTTAATCCTTGCCTCTTCTACTAGTATTCTACTCTTCATTGTTAGGAAAAAAGTGGTTGCAAGGTTATATTATTTAGTATTTTTTATGTTTGTGATAATGACAGTATGTACTGAAACTGATTCAAACTTGATTCTTTCCAGCAAAAACTGAAGGTTACTCAGGTGTGGCACTCTACTCAAAAGTAGAACCGATGTCCGTTAAATATGGGTTTGATGAAAAGGAACATGATGATGAAGGCCGTTGCATTACAGCAGAGTATGAGAAGTTTTATCTTGTCACTTCCTGTAAGTATGGAATGCTGAATATTTTGATTATTGAAAGTAATAGTATATAGCTAAACTATTTTTTCTTTTCTGTTTGTTATAACCCTTTTGTAATTCTTTGCAAACTTGCTGTACATTGATATTCAAGTGAATCCTGTCTCGTCTTGTACCTGTATGTTTGTTATATTGCATTTTGTATTGGTAATATAAAACTTTTTTTCTCATAATTTGTTAATATGTAATAATCTTCATTTAGTCCTCAGCAATTATGTAAATGTTTGGTAGATTATTAATCTTGTATTGTTAATAGTTGAGGATATTTTCCTTGGTTTAATAAGAGGATCTATATTTTTATTTGAAAATGTATTGTAAATGTGTAATGTGAACACCTGTTGATAATGACAGAAAAAAATAGATATTTCTTAACTGTTGTTTCTAGATGTCATCATCTATTCAAACTTCAGCATTTGATGATGGTTACATATAAACAGACATTCCATTTTTACCTCTCCCCTGCCCCCTCCTTCCAAGAGGAGAAAGATGAGAAACTTTCATCTTATCCCCAATATATTGATATTATTGTATTAATGTAATTTCTCGATAGATGTGCCAAATGCTGGGAAGGGCCTAATGACGCTTGATAAGAGAATGGACTGGGATCCAAAGTTCCGCAAGTACTTGAAGGAGCTTGATGAAAAGAAGCCAGTTATCTTGTGTGGGGATCTGAATGTTTCCCACAAAGAGATTGGTAAGTTCAATACATGCATTAAGTTAAGATTGGGATTAGTTGACTGTCATACCTTTTTTCCCATTTGAGGGATTACTTCTAAGGAGATGGTATTATTTGTGAAAGTAAAAGACTGCCATCTATATACTGAGTTGTAATTAGAAAAGTGTGATTTATAGGTAGATAAGGGCTGATATGTGGAATTTATCACTTGTGTATCTTCCTGTGTTAAAAAGTAGTTTTAGGATTTAAAAATATCCAATAAAAAATTGCAATATTTGTTGTCTGTTGCAGATTTGGCCAATCCAAAGGGAAATAAAAAGAATGCTGGCTTTACCCAAGAGGAGAGAGATGGATTTACAGAGCTGTTAAATGCTGGCTTTGTAGATTCATTCAGGCATTTATATCCTGATAAAGAAAAACAGTACACTTTCTGGACATACATGATGAATTGCAGGGCTAGGAACATTGGATGGTAAGTTTACAGTCACACTTGACCCCATGCTGCCAAAAAAAATGTACTGTTCACTTTTTCTCTTGTGAAATGTCTCTACACATAGATGGCTCCACAAGTGCTCAGCCTCTAAGGAGCCGGTTAATAGACCTCAGTACCTCATTTCCTCTAAGCCCTAGGGATTTTTTTTTTCTTATGAGTGCTATCAATACTGATGCACTTGTTTTTATTATAGAGAATTTAATTGTTATAATATCATTAACATTACTAGTAGCCGTATAAAAGTCTTTTTCTCCCGAAAATCAAGGAAGAGGATAAACAGATGAGGGAGGTAGTTCTAATAATTGAATCCTTTGTTAATAAATACTTGTGGATCAGTGTGACTTGTAAAGCCATCTATGTGTAAAGCCAATTGGGCTTGTTATGTTTGTACATGCCATCCCCAGCATCAGGTAATATTTATATTTTAATGTATTTTATTATTTTTCTTTTCTATCTCTTCAGCTGGTTTAAATTCATGACAAGGGAAGAAGCCTTTCAAGAGTCTTTTTCTATGTATGAAATATAAGACACTGCTCTGTACACCATCTATTTTTTTTGTTTCAGGAGACTTGATTACTTTGTCATATCCGAGAGACTGGTACCTCAGCTGTGTGATAACCTAATCCGGACGTCACTTTATGGCTCGGACCACTGCCCCATCACGCTTCTGATGCATATGTGATGAATACATGTCTTGATCCAGAGAGCTGCATAACATTTGTCTTGTTCATTCCATTTTTTACCATGTCATCTGTTGTTTCTTAATCAGTCTTGAGAGATGTTTTTCCATTTTAAGGTGTGATTTTGTTGTATATTTGTAGGAATAACTACAAGTACAAGATTTTGTACCAAGGCATTGTAGATATTTATATGATGTAAAGTCAGCAGAAAATAGCAAGTCATACATAAGCCAAGGATGTACTGTAATAAGTATTGAAACCATAATGTATGACTATAATTTTTCAAAGTGTTTGCAAGTTTGTGTTTGTAATGTTCCTCTTTGTCTTAGAGAAATTATATTTTTGTTATTTTTGTATGTCTGTGAAATGTTTTTTAAAATGTTCTTTTCTTCCTCAAATTATATATAAACATATATAACGAGATGGAAGTTACAGAATAGAATAATTAAGATACAAAATTTTTATTTCTTGCCAAAGTTTTCATAATATTTGGTTACTAAAATGTATGGCGCAGAATCCTTATTTTCTTAGCATAAATTTTGGGATCAGTGACTAATTTCTTTAATGAATCGCTGTCCAGGGAATGTGAAGTTGTAAACTGTGTTGATTTTACCTGAATTTCTCAAGGTTACAAACCATAAGAATTGTTCATGTTATGTGAATGTGTTATAGTATTAATGCAGCTTCACACTGTAATAAATGTAGAAGTACAGATGAATGTTTAATAACCTTTTTAATTAACAGGTTCTGAATAGGTATTAACTATATAGAATAAATATTAATTTCAACATGATTGAATTATCAGAATATTTGCTACAATAGACATAGCTTTTGTGCTAACAATTAGATTTTACTTGTGGGATGAGTTGGTCTCATTAAATCTGAATAATGAAGTGCATATGGTGAGCGATATTTTTTCAGGAAAACTATAATGGTTGTATGTCATTTGTAAGTGCTTGACTATATTTTTTTCTTTGAGCTGCTCTAGTCCATTATTTTTCTGTTAAAATGCTTTTCATCTTCAAGACACACAGATTTATTTTTTGTACAGGAGACATTTCTCAATCCTTTTAATGATCAATTTATTATGATGAACCCTCCTTCTCCTGAATTACGCATGTTATTTCACATTTTTCTTTGCAAAATGTGTGGCAATACACCGGTATATATGATACTTCGTTGATGACCTCTTTTAGTGATCGTTTACATTGATTATCTTATTTTGGTTATAACGTTTCCTATCAGATTTTAGCTATTACAGGTTAGAATCATAACACTGGTCAATTGTATCACACCATCTTAACCCTATGTGCTAGGGTGGCATGGCATGCATGCCAAGACCTTTGTGATATTCGTTATTGACAGTATTAACACATAGATTGGTCCCACATTAGTCACCAAGGAGTCGATTACTACTATTACCCAACTCGTCAGTTTATTCTTTTCCTTGATTTCTGGATTTTATTTTATTGCTGTTTGTATTTTCATGGCATAATGATAAAAATAATGTCACTAATAATAATGCTGGTAACCGTTTCAACTTTATTAGCACTAAGAAAAAAATCAAGCAATGGGGAAATTACTATGCGATTGCGAAGCCATTTCTGTGCAACAGACTTCACGGAAGAAAAAACATGTACCCGCACATAAAAAGTATTACATCATACTGGATATCTTGCGCCTTCAAAACGCAGCCTAGATTTCGAGTTAACGGTATATGTTTTGTGATGTTTACCAACTGACAAGTGGTGATCTTGTATGAATAAATATACAGTACTATGGCTGATGCCCCCCCCCCCCCGATTTCATGCCCGTTGTTGTCGTGGGGGGACTGAGGCCTAATTTGGGGGATCACACCTGCCTTGGACCTCAGCCTTCGCCTCAACAAATTTTGCATGGTCTTTTCTTCTCCACCTTTCCTTTTCATCTCCTTCCTCTCTCCACATCCTAAAGTGTGAGAGTCGTGCTGAAAGGATGAAAGGCTGGCTCTGTTTTAGTCCTGAACGGCCTTCGTATTCCGTTTTGCGCTTTGCTTACCCTTTTCACTACCAACCTTAACATAACATATTTTGCCCTAATTGTGAAACCATTTGTAACCTTTTTGTCATAATACTTTATCATAATTCTGTATAACCTTTTACTTGGGTGCTATGTCCCCAAGCCTCACCCTATTGCTATTTATATGCTAAATGACCTTAGATGTTGACACGGGAAAAAAAAAATCAATAAACAAATAAAATGAATATGGCTGATGGCAGTATCACTTCTCACTTTTCTTGCATAATCTTTGTAAGGTATTTATGAGCCGCTGTCTTACAGTAAGGATCCATATGGCCAGAGCATATCACCTAAATAGGCACTTTACATTTTTACTGCATCTAGGTTCTTAGAGTATGCTCTGTTTCTACGGCATATCCTAGAACCCCCGGGAGACTGAGTATCACTTCACTTCGGCAAGTGAGCTGTCAACGCGTTTGGCGTCGACTCAGCGGTTTAAAGCGCAATTAACCCATACGAGATTATTAAATGAACAGAGTGCCAAAGCAAAGCATCTTAAAAATCTATAATGCTAGGAGTTGCATACTGTCTCGAAATATTCAATCTGGAGAGGCCCTTGGTATTCAATGAACACTTAAAATATTCATTTGGTAACAAGGACACAACAGCAAAAACAATCTTTTACCTTCCAGTACAAGAAGTGCAATGCAGTTAGAATGAGTTTTAAGGTTAACGAGAAACAGGTAATATAATCCCGGTTTAAGTTCACACCTGTGTTAGCAGAACAAGCGGTGATGAAGTCTACTGTTTTAAAAATTCCACACACACACACACACACACACACACACACACACACACACACACACACACTTTTTTTTTGGGTTCATTACACTTGCTCACACACACATCAACACACACACACACACACACGAACTAGCTCACACAATATCTCCATATACGAACACACCAAAAATACAAGTGTGGAGTCTGATTTGTGTGCTACCATAAGTGTTTGTGATCAGTCTTCGCTCACCGCAATATACAGGACCCTTCAAGGCCACAATCTTGCAACTCGTACTACAAAACACGAGAAACACGCATAGTGACCTTAAGGATTCCAGCACAATCGCATGCACTCTTCTGCGATCGATACAATACTCCTACGCATTCTGGAGGACTGTTCTTAGATCTACGCATATACTGTAACACTTCTCTTCTTCTTCTTCTCTCTCTCTGGTTTAGGAAATTTAGACCTTAAGTTACCCAAAAAAACAAAACTACGATTGTTCTCTGGTGCACTTATAACATTGTTCTTGGGTGAGTGATACATAAATAAAATGAATAGTTTACAAATGGACATGGTGTGTGTGAGAAGATAAAGGTAATTAATTATTGTTCTCAAGTTCTCAAACTATTTTAATCATTTCAATTATTTAGATGAGAAGTTAAAACAAAAGTGCAGGGATATTACATGATCAGTATAATACTGATTAAATAATAACGCTTACATTATTTATATTTTCAAGGTATCTCCTTTGAATTCCCAGAATATAAGAATCTAGACTAAGAAAACCTTGAAAGTATTATTATAGGTTATTTCGAATATTTGTAGGTGGTAGCTTGAGAGTTGTGGAGGAGTTTAGTGCTTGGTATGTAAGCGTCCGTGTTTGACTGTGATGATGCGTATATGTCTAATGGTAAGTAGAGCATTAGATAATCTAGCTTAATGGGGTGAAAAAAGTTGGCAGGATGGTAGTAGTTTGTATTGGATATCGTAGATTGTTGTTGGTGTTTGATCTGCATATAAATTGTGTGCACTGGGAGATATTATGTTGGCGGTGTGTGTTGGTGTATGTGGTTCGTTTTGATCGGTGTGCAGGGTGCGCGTCGATTCTGGATAATCAGTTTTTAATATTATGGTCGAGAATTTGTATTTCGCATATGGTTACGTGGTCTGTTGTGTGTCATAACTGCGCACTTCCTGTTGCTCAGTTCAATCGGATGATGATTCGATTGAAGTTTTAGTATGTAGTGGTGGTAGGGGTCTTGTTCTTCCATCTCTCTATACTTATCTTTTTTCTCTCTTCATCTCTCATTTTTTTTTCTCTCTCTCTTTCTCCTCAATGACTTACTATAATCACTCTCTCTTCTCTCTATACCCTATTCATTATACTCTTCACTTAACACATACTCCTCTCGCAAATTGTCCTTTCTCTACTCTCTGATATCTTCTGTATCTCATCTATATCTTCTTCGTAATTATATATTTTCATTCTCTTCATTTCTTCTCTTATTCTCATCTTCTATATATCTCTCTTACTCTCTCTCTTTCTCGGTATTATCGGGGATATCTTACTCATTCATACTATCTCACGGGCTTATTCATCTATATATCTACATATATACGGGCTTCTCTTGTTGGGTATACATATAATAACATTCATACATCTTTACTATAATATATATAATATATCTATGGATCTCTCTCTCTCTCTTACTATTACCTCTCATTCTCACTTATGGCAATCAACTTATAATGGTAATTAATAAACTACTTTTACAGAACGTAACGTACTACACATATATCATATAGGGGGTGGAAGGGACGTAGCCAGCCTTATGGGCTCTAGGTATACTTTAAACTGGTTTATATAATAGGTTATTTTCCTTTTTCGATTTAATAATATTATTACGTTTCGGTAAGGCTTTTGGTTAAAAGCCAGATATTCGTCATATATATTTATTAGAGGTTAAATACATAACGAGAGTACACAAACTCACCTTCAATAATACTCAAATGTAATATATACACTCTGGAGATATTACACTTGAATAGCATTATAACTTATAGAAAGTATGGTCATAGAATAAGCTACAACTCAATCAACTGTGCGATAATAACAGTGGTAATGGATATCAAGATAGAGTAACTTTTAAGGTTGGTAATATTATATATTAATATACACTTGAATAATAATACTGTAATATATAATGTTGTTTAATGCACTTATAATATATTAAGTACTCTAGATATTTAATATAGTACCCCTTTAGCCAATAAATTTTTATGCTCACTTTTGGACCTCCAAGAAGTAGTTTTATAAAGTAAATTTGTACAATAAATCGTGATGATAGTAGTAAGATAAGAGGGCGACTGGCCTGAGTTCAAAGCCGACTATACACATTACCATTAGGCTAAGAGGAACCTACGAGAACCATTGCTTTGTAGCTAGAAATAGAAAAAAATAAATTTTAAGTACTGAAAATTTAGCTGTTTTCTATATGTGATTATGATAACCTTCTCATCTGATACAATAATTTTCGGTGTGGATCCTTGAATTAAAGTGAATAAAAAATAAAATTTTATCATACAGTGAAATTATCAAATCACGATAGTAATAAGTGCGCTTATATTGATTAGCGGATAAGATATAAGATTGATTTAGATTGAGATATGATAAGATACAGTAGATTAATATTGATCGATAGGCAATCTATGTATACATATATAATGGATTCGAGTATAAGAATTAATTAGATTGTAACTGATATAAGTAAGATAAGTTATGGTGATTGTGTTATAATTATCATTTAATATTAGTTTAATCTTATATTTCTTATATAATATAAAGATTAAATAGTATTTTAGATAAGATATAATGATAGGTGATGGATTTATACACTAAATTACTTATAAGTTATAAGGGGATACATTATATTATAGATATGATTATAAATATTTGGACAGGTATCTATAAATATAGAATATAGATATACCTTGAATAATAACAGTTAAGGTGGAAAGATAAGATAAGACTGATAAAATATAGGTTTATAGTGGATAGCATGATTAGATCGGGAAGGATTATTAAATAATGATATACGCCCAATCCATACTTGTAAGTTTCCAGTTCTCACTTTTCATTATATTATATATCATACACTCACTTGATTCACTATCACTCGATACTGATATTATGATTATATAACTTCAAGTTGTGAATATATATAAAATTACGGGATAAATCGATAATGAATCTTAGTCACATTTTGACCTTTATAATAAACTCAAAAATACTGTTACAAAGTAACTGGTGAAATAGATAAGGTTTTAAGGAAGCGTACCGCGTCACCAATACACACTACGACTAACCTGTATGGGCTGAGCATTTGCATTAAGATGGATAACTTGTTCAATGGTTATTTGATGATTGCAGTTATGGTTTATTAGACCTTATTGTGATCTACTGGCTATTTTTATTCCTTTCTACTTTCTTTTGCTTTATTTTTAGTTTCTTTTATCTTCTTTCTCATTCTTATTCTTTTATTTTTTTTCTACTTCTTGTTTCTTTATATACTCATTAATTTCTTCACTTCTCTATCTATTTTCATTATCTTTCTAATTTTTCCATTTTATTTCTTGTTTTTGGGTTCTCTTATTATCTTTACATTTCTTCTAATTTATCTTATTAATTCATTACTTTTTGTTAATTCCCTATATATAATTTCCTTCTTTATATATATATATATCATATTTATTTCTTACATTTTTCTTTTTATCTTTTCTACTCTTTTTTTCTTCTCTTTCATTTCCACTTGAAAATTGTATCTATTATGTTTGTACTTTTCTGATGAGGAGCATGGCTCAAGGTTTTGCCTTTTTTATATTTGGGGTGAATAATAGAATAAAAACAAAACTCACAAATCTATACTAAAATATCTTTCCATCAAGATAATAATAACTCGAATAGAGTTAATATTGTTTTTTCTAACACTTTGGGACCTATATAAAAATACTTTTATAACTCACACAAAGAGTTGTAACGGTGAGATAGCACATAGAATATCTTCCCAAGTGCGTAATCTTAATCCTACAAAGGGAATGCTTGCGATGTATTGGATCTTACGCTATTAGGGTTATTTATTCAATAGTTGGGATAACAGATCACTTAATGGCTTAAGCATACGAATGAGTGAAGCTTGGGTCAAGCTTTGTTTGCACCTAACTATATAGGACAAATATTAGTATTCGGTGAGCGATAATAATATTACAGATATGAGATGTAAATAGACGAGCGAAGTATAAATCAAAATAGAAGTGATTTTTTTATTCTAACGGAATCTTTAGTGTCACTGGCGTATTATCTATCAGCTAAGTTGGTTATTATTAATATATATGTGTATTTTTTTCATATCAGTGATTCCTAGTTAGTATTATATAGCATTAAACTTAGAAGTGCGATTGATTGATATGTATGTTATGCATCATATCTCTTTTGAGATTATAGATATCGTTTGAGTATGATTTACTTCTAGTGATTATCAGATTGTGAATATCGACTGATATGCTGGTATAAAAAAAGGTATAATATATTATATTATTGATGGGATCTTATTGCCACTTATAATATGGTACAATGTCTAGGAAAATATAGGAATAGTTAAGTAAGAATATATGAGATTGATATAAATTAATGCTTATATTTCATAAGTTCATAGATTTGGATATAAATGATATAGCAAACAGTTGTGAATCCAGGTATTATAACTAGCTGGGTAATAAACTTATTTACTTACATGACCGATCAGTTAGTATACTAAATATTGCTAATACACTAATAATACATGATAAACGTACTCACTATCTTTAGTATCCAACTACACTACAGTGCTCTTCATTTCTTACTTCTCAAATCAATTATATTATATACACACTCACGATAGAACACTAACTCCACACTAAACTAACACTACAACCACGGGCACCATAACTAGCCACATAAACTACACCACATATATATATTATATATATATTATATATATTATACTTATATATAAATATATGTATATATATATATTCACTCAGCTCAAAATTACAACATACATATATATATATAATATATATACTATATAATATTATAAATTCATATATATACATATGTAAATATATTATTCAACAAAACAAAGTCAATATGATTGCGAGTCAACTCTAAAAACGACTAGAAACATTATATATAATAATCTGTAGTTTGACAGTGTCATAACTACCATAAATGTCCAAGTTATCCATATTATACTATACAGAGACTCAACAATTATTAGGTTACGTTGTTTTTAAAGATCTCTATAATCATATAGGAAATGTTATAATTAAACACGTAAAGGTGCAATTACGGTAAATATATAATGCTAGGCTTGTTGTGTTTCTTGGATGTCGTGTTAATAGCGGGTGGTTGAATAAATGCTTTATCCGCTAGCGGTCGCGCCTTGTGATTGCGTCGCGCTCGCATTTAGGAAGATTTTAATGGGTAAGATATGTGCATTAAGTCAAGTGATAAGATTGGTGAGCGTTTGTTAAGGGCTTAGGGTGCAGGTTTTGGTTATAATCAAGTGTAGTTCTTAGGTGGGTGTAGAGTCATAATACACGTGGGAGATAGAGGTAACCCTTAGTAGAATGACTGGGTTGAGTTGGTGGGATGGTTTTTGAGTTTGTTTATGATGGTGTGGTTAAGGGGTCATACAGCCAATAAGGATATATTTTGGTTTTCCCTGTACTTATGATGTAGATTTAGTGATATGTGTTGGGTGAGGGTTTGGTACTCACGATCATTACTAGGTGATAGGCGAGGGTTAATTTGCTCTGTCATATTTAGCTGCCTTCAATAGCTGTTTTATACTCAGTGGTATCATAAAATATGGTACTATAAAAATCACGTTAATTTAAAACTATATCATATGTGAAGAAGGCAACATGAACTTCATTATATATATGATCATTATAGTGGGCTTACTTGACTGAAGTGGGAGGAATGAGAAAACACTAAACATTGTGAATATGATTCATTGTGGTGTGTGCAAAGAATAATAATGAAGATACCAGTGATCAAATTAATGACATGGTGATGTTATATGTTAAATGTATTGATATTAGTATTGCTATAATATGATATATAATATATATAATAATAATATATATGTGTGTTATTTGTGTTTATTAGTATGTTCAATAATATATTATATTATTATAATTAATATTATATATATTATATAATATATATATATTATATATTAATATATATATGTGTTTGTGGTTGTGTAGTGTGTGTGGTTGTGTTGTGTAGTGTGTGTGTTGTGTGTGGTGAGTTGTTGATGGTGTGGTGTGTTATGTGTGTGTGTTTAACTAATATAACGGAGCGGAGTAAATACACGTTACTTAGCTTACATATATGCAGTTTTACATCTCTATATTTATCTCTAGCCATAAGTACATGATTTAATACACAATTTATACTATCACTCTTGGGCTCTCAACAAACACCGACCATTATATAATCTTATGTTGGAGTACCTGTGAATAAACCAGCCAAGAGTCGTCCACACTCACAATGTTAGAGCCACGGCAGGACTCATTCCTGTCCAACACTAAAACGTGGGTCATAAGCAATATCTGTACTTTTTTAGGTTATTGGTAGTTTGAGCTAAAAGTCAACAATACTGTACACATATTTAACTGGACAGATAACAACTAATAGTAAATGTAAGTCCTTTAAATTCAGTCACCAGGATACAGTAAGGTCCTCTGTGAGGAGTACTGGAACAAAAGATGAAGAAATAAAATTCTCGTTTTGTGATTAAATCTTATTGCACGCCCTCACAATGACGGATAGGCCATTACAAAGTACTTTGCTTTATTTTGTATACGCAATCAAAATCACTGTACAGATTTAACAATTAAGAAAGAAATCAAACAATACTAGTTTCATGAAACATTTTTTGTTTCCCGTTACTTGTAGTGATGAAAAAATCTTAATCCTTGCATTGCGGATTTATTTTAATATAAAAGTTCAAAGGCAAATATATGTCTAAATCTATTAATCTACAATGTATTTATATCATACAAATCGATGCACAAGGCACAGTGTATCATAATGTCCTTGACAGTGCTAAAAATTAAGAAAGTAAAAAACATTTTGATGGTGTGTTTAAACAGAGTTTACTGTTTTAAGAAGTTAATCTGTCTGTTCTTATCATTTTTTTCTCCAATAATATAATTATATATATATAATTATATAATATATAATATTATTATATATATATATATATATATAATATATATATATATATATATATATATACATTGGTGACGATGCAGAAGACATCATATTATGACAAGGAATTTATTCTATTGTCCCAAAATTAAAGGTAACACACACACTCACACACAATATGGAATGATTAATCAACATGAAAAACTACTGTAAGGATGAAATTTCATTAAAATGCTTGGGTCACTTAAGCTTTCGTGAGAATAGATAATGGTTTCTCCTTTCTTCTTCCTCCATCTCTGTCCCTTGTAAGTATTAGGAGTGTCAGTAATAAGAGATAAATAATGGGGTAGTGCAGTTTACACATAGTTGAGATATAGATCTATTCCCAAAACCCTCTTCTGAATATGCTCTGTAATCTCCAGTATACGTTATCAAACAGAAGAGATTCTTCTGACAGAAATCAAACCTTACAACAAAAAATGAAAGTAATGATGATGTATGATGATAATTAAGAAAAAAAAGAAATATAGTCTAGCTTGCACATAGTTTATACATAGAACTATACCCAAAAACACTTTTCTGTGCAATGTGCAGTGTGTGTTACTAGATCGGAAGAAATGAAACCCAGAGCAATGAAAATGAGCAAATGAGACTAGACACCGATGGATAACGTCAGAGGTGTACAATGAGAATGAAAATAAGTAATATGCTTAGAGAAGGACGACGAACGAAGCTGCAAGACTTTCACTATCAACTCAGACTTCGCATCTTGACCGATAGAAATCAAGAGATTAAGTCAAGGCAGATGACTTAGATTCACTTATCTCTGCTGAAAATGCCCTTGGATAATGCGCAGCAAATAGGCCAATGCATCACTGTTAATCCATTTTGCTAAATATACCATTCGTGCTGCATGCCGATTTGTTATTTCAAAAGATAACAACAATTCCACACCCAGCAGTAGGACGCCATTGTTAACTTCAACATGATATGGAGCTTACCGAGTCGACAATGGAAAAACGAGGCTACCCCACAGTGACATTAATTAACTGTTTCTAACTGTATTATATTTATTGATAGCCCCTAAAAATCGAAGTTTAGCTTTGAATATTCAGCTTATCCTCGCCCCGATTACGCTGGCATTAGTTATATTCCCAAGCAGAAAGTGCAGTGTTCTTAAAAATCAAATATTAAAGTTATCGATACAAATAGTACAATGATCTAAGCCGTTTTCATACGTGGACGGGTATGATGATATAACTGGTATACTTTCTTTAATATATGTTGCAAACCTTAGAATTCAGACATTGTTTGCTCGGTATCTTTATGGCATTGAAGTTAACTCTGATATCACTGAAATTCAATCAGAGATCCAACCTCTTTCTAATACAATTGCCTTACAAATAAGTATCTTATTCTAATAAGACTTTCAGGGTATAAGTTTGAAATAAAAAGTTTCCAGAAAAGTGATAAATTAAAATCTACATCGACGGGGGGTAGGCCAAGTTCAAATCATTTTCGGGTTGCAGTCATCGACGGGATTCTTTCTAAGTGGGCCTTTTTTGAATTATGCTACTTCATATGAACCAAATACTTTATATTCAATATTGGCTAAAAGGTTTTCGAGTTTATAAGATAGTTCGGCCAAAGGATGTAAAAAATGCGTGGCTTAAAAAACAACAAAATCTGCATTTGAGTCATCTTTAATATTTACAGCCCCTTTCAGGTCTGAATACTGACCTCATTGTATATGACTCAAACATGCTTGTTACTGGGATCGTATGCGGGGACTTCTCAAATATGACGTCCTTCCCAAGGAGATTTGAAATAACCCGAATCAGACATTCCGTGAATCTTCACTGTATCCCTACTGATCATACTAAAGTGTTAGTGAAAAGGCTATTAATTACACGAAGATCCCATAATGTTCAGATAAGTCATTTCAAGAAGAGTTCGATAAGCTTGTAGCATCTGAAGGTCTGAGTGATTCACAAGAAATTTTGGCCTCAAGGTCTTTCGCCTGCAGTATGAAACTTTACTCTTCTGTGTTTCAGATATTTCACAGTTAATATTGAGTAAACGCACCTGCAGACCTGCTAATTTGACATAAATAGAGGCGCTAAGAACTTATGTAGCGGACTCGTCAAGCGGATCATGTAGTTAAAATGCGCTTTCAAGGCTTTATCTGCAGCTACGAATACTTACAATTATTTCAATTCTTGTGGGCGAAGTATCGACGCTGCCGGGTGTACGAAAGCTCATCGGGTGAAAGTGTCGTACCGCTACAATAAAACCAGCCGTCTCACACACGGAGCGTTCCATGCTACGACGATTCATTTGCATGCATAAGACATATTCTAATAAAGACAATTAAGATCAGAATGGTTTACACCTGATGTCACTTCACATGCTAAAATTATGGTTTATGACATGACTGTTTTGAAAGCAACTATTTGCATAAGTTACTTGATTGATTTTCACATTCTTACCATACTATATCATTGTTAAAGTTATTGTTCCTATAATGATAATGTTGACCATTATGAATGTAAGATAATAGTACACAAATAATAACTATTATAATATTAGTATTATAATAACAATGACAACGATAAAAAGTGTAATATAAATATTACAGTCATATTGTGCTTATTAATTACGCCTACTATTCCTGCTACATTTCGTTAGTAGGTATTGATAAGAATCTCTTGATAGCTAATGGGTTAGAAGAAACAAAATATTTATCATTATCATTACCATCATATATAATTTGAACATTTATGTGGCAGGTAAGAAATGGTAATATTTTAGTATTTATGGAGCTTTATTAAAAGGATCACTTGCAGCCTATCAAAATATAGACTGTGCAAATTCGAACGTATTGCTGTGGATATGACTATAAATCTACCAGCCTTTTGATGAATTTCGAAAACACATGTAGTGTATTTGTTATTCTCGTAAATTTTGGTTTATTTCATAAATAATCATGAAGTCTCCTGAAAGTTTAAAAATAAATGTAATCCAAACGATTATTTATCACTCATTTATCAATGTTACTTATAACAATCGTATTATTATTGGTATGGCCACAAAGAGTCCTGGGGCCGAATTCACTAACATACGATCGTAACGCACTTACCAGCGGTCATTCACGAAGAAATGGTAATTTGGATATGCTGAGTTACAATAGTAAATCGACTCATTCTAATGGTAGCCAACAGAGGGTCTAGTAAAGCAATTCCACCAATCAGCGAGCGCCATACATAATCTTTTAGGTTCCGTCGGTCAAT
>NW_020870110.1:826797-829297 GCF_003789085.1 Penaeus vannamei | reverse complement strand
ATATTTATATATATTTATATTGTATGGTAGAGAACCGAGAGACGAGCCAGATAGAGAGAGAGCAGAGAGAGAAAGATGAGAGAGAGGAGCGGAGAGGTACAGAGGTTAGAAACACGGATGATGACGAGTCATATGCAGTTCAGTCCATACTGGAAAATACAGATCACGTTTGCATGCACGAGCTGTGATGTATTGTGTTTATCATTCAACTACGAACGCACTATCTTTTTACTCCGAGAAAGATCATGACGGGAAAGATACCAAGATTTTCGTGTCAGAGAGCGAGTGGGGCATGAAAGTCCGCTCTCTCGGGCGCTTAAGGGCGTTAGGCACATGCATCCGCGGTGGAATAGTCAGCCTTAAAGTCACGCATATCTTCATGTTACAAAGAGGCCTATAAATCAGGGCGAGCGACTCCCTGCGCACTCGTGTATTGATTGAAGATGAAATAAATCCTATATACTGAGTTTTATGGCTCCTTCGTCCCTTTCGGAAATGTTCGAATCGAGGTTTCGGGCATTTCGGAATGCGATTGAAAGATCATCATCATCGCACTTTTATTCTATTTTTTTTTTCTAATGCATACCTTAAAAAAAACTTTATTTATTATTATGAGTTTTTTCTCCTTTTTATTTGGAGGGGGGGCGGCGAAATTGTTAAATATTTTAGCGTACATCTGTGTTTAATTCTCTCTCTCTCTCTCTCTCTCTACACACACACACAATATAATGTATATGTGTATATATATATATATATATATATATATATATATATATATTATAATATATATATAATATATATATATACATTACATATGTATATATATATATATAAATATATATATATTTATATATATATATATATATATATATATATATATTATTATATTATATCTATATATATATATAATATGCGCGCGTGTGTGTATGTGTATGTGAATGTACTACGTGTGTACCACGTGTCTGTACATATATATAAGTAAGAACCCACTACATATGGGTGTGTGCGCATGCGTATGTGTGTACCTCGCGCATATACATTATACATGAAAAATATATGAGAATGGGGTAACAGACCTTCCCATCTTCGCCTCACAGCAGGTCTTTGGTATGCGGGAGCGTCGTGAACAGAGCAGTCGACGGGGGGGGAGGGTATACCAGGGAGAGGGAGTGGTATACTTGGGAGAGGGGAGGGGGCGGTGGAGGTATAGAAGGGAGGGGGGAAGGGCGGTGGAGGTATACTTGGGAGAGGAAGGAGGTATACCAGGAAGAGGGGAGAGGTATACTTGGGAGAGGGGAGGGCGGTGGAGGTATATATGGGAGGGGGAGGTGGAGGTATACTTGGGAGAGGAAGGAAGGAAGTGTACCAGAGAAAAGGGAGAGGTATACTTAGGAGTGGGGGGAGGTATATATGAGAGAAGTATTCCTAAGAGGGGAAAAGTAAAACCAGGGAGAGGGGAGAGGTACCAGGGCGAAGGGAGAAGTATATTCGGGAGAGGAGAGAGTAGGAGGTATACCTGGTCGCTGGGGAGGAATATCTGAGTAAGGGAGGGGGAGGGGGGGGGGGAGATGAGACAACGAGGTGACGACACTCTAATATATTAAATAAGAAGGGTAGTAGAGTGAGAAGACAATAAATACGAGGCAATAAATAATAAAAGGTTGAAATGAGCAAAGTATATAAATACTAGTTATATATATATATATAATGGGGAGGAACTAACGCTTATATGATGACAGGTTGACATAAGGTAGGGTTGATAGACGGCATCTGGGAGTCCCCTATGATTCCTTTCTCTGTGTGATGCTCTTTTTGAGGAGATGGGTCTTGCGCCCCCCCCTCTCTCTCTCTCTGTGTTCTGTCTCTCTCTCTCTCTGTCTCTCATCTCTACTCATCGCTCTCTCTCTCTCTCTCTCTTTTCGTCTTTCTCTCTCTCGGTCTGTCTCTGTCTTAACTCTCGGTCTGTCTGTCTGTTTGTCTCTCTTCTAATCTGTGTTGTGTGTGTGTGTGTTTGGTTTGTGGTGTGCGTGCGCGCGTGTGTGTGCGTGTCTGCCTCGTAATCCTAAAACCACCCATAAACAAAAACAAAAATAAAACAAATAAAGAAGAAAAAAAATCTCTCAACACCTCCGTAGCCAAGACCCCGCCCATCCCTCCCCCTCCACTCCCTCCCCACCCACCCTGCCCCTCCACCCACCACTCCCGAATTAACATAAGAGGTTAATAGAATGTCACTGAACGCATAAATAAACAGGATACAAGCCCATGCACAAAACCAATAGATTTATGTGACAATCTCTCGCCGCTTAAGCCCGAGGAATGTTGCTTTGGGTGACGTCCGCTGCTGCAGAGTTTATGAGGTTATTGTTAACGTCTCCTGCTCGACTTCATATTATGTTGCTTTCATTAGGCGCTCTAATTAATCAAATGATTTGGGAGGTTGTGTCCTAAATTTTGGGATTCGTGTCTTCGGTTTTATATAGTCTTTTTTTTTATCTTT
>NW_020870110.1:819297-821797 GCF_003789085.1 Penaeus vannamei | reverse complement strand
TACCAACTCATACTTACTCCATTCTTAGGTATCTTGCTATCATGTTCGCCTACACACTCAGTACATCTTATTGTTCTAATTTTTATTATAGTTTTTTTCCCTTGGATATCGTAGTTTTTAGTATCATATAATCCATAGTTTGCGAGAATTTTACACTCTTTAGCTACTTGTATTGATTCTAATCCAATTAAACACCACTGTAAGTCCGCCACATTTCGCTGAGAGCACTACTTTCCACCATATCTAACCACAATCATAACGCCACCAATCTCCCCCTCTGTCATTCGTGCCGAGAGACTATTATTGTCATGAGAGCGTTTAACATCAATATATACACGTTTCTCCATTTATCATCAATCACATACTATTATTATTCCGCATACTTGCACGACCTCCACTGCTTATGCTTTCACTATACTCTATCCATATTCGATTTTCACTTCTGTCATTACCTGTTAATAATCAATTACTGCCCTGGACTTATCCCTCTGCAAATATTTCTTTGTTCTGTTGTCTCGATCTAATTCTTTTTATTATCTCTTACACTTAACAAATATATATTTTTTTACATTTTTGGTCATGCACTATGTCTTCACTTAACGGACTGATTTAATGGAATCCTATATTATCATAGAGGTCTATATCTGTCATTATAGCTATAAAGGTCGCTATCAGCATTAACTCGGAGTCCTTTATTATGTGAGTATCATATCATATTCGAATCGATATAAAGCATCATCATCATCATCATCATCATCAAATCATCATCATCATCCATCATCATGCATCATCATCATCATCGGAGCAGCACATGTACACACACTTGATGCAATATCATATCAGTTAATTGATAATGGCGATAATAAACTATCAGATTTATAATTTCTGATTACTCCTTCGTTTTTCGTTATTATAATGAGTTACTTGCGATATGAGTATATGGAGTCTCACTTTTCTAAATTGCGCATGTGCTTGTTTTTGCGGTGACTCTGCATTACCCCCAACTCTTGCGCAAAGACGCCTCGGCCGCGCGACTACGGCCACTGGGCGGCCGGCGGGACCCCTTCAGCGGACGCTATCTCCGCCGTTTCTGACCTAACATTATGAATATCTGCCCAACCGCTGTAAATATTATTTGTTATCATTGTTACACACTTTTATTTGAGTCTCATTACTCGAGCCCACTCCTCGCTTGCATAATCACTTATTTACGGCCTTATATTTACATTGTGAGTCAGGGGTTATCCGAGAGTTACTGACGTTATTCTAGTCACACTTAATGCTGATTATTATTATTATATGGCAGGTGAGTACTCATTTACTCCTATTACTGAATCGAGTATCCTGCGTAATATCTATTGGATGGGATAATGAAATAATTATAAACAGTTATGTGCATTGTATTAGCATTGACATTTGTTTTTATCATCACGAAGTCATTTTTATCTGTTTATTTATAACGCGCGCCTCGTCTTGTGTGGTAACTTATTATGTCCGTCTATGATAAGAGAGAGTGTATTATTCTACTAATGAAAATGGGAGTATTGCTATAGTTATATGCGAGAGTGAGCAATCTGAGACGCGAGTTCTAATCAAGACTAACACCGTGCCTTATCTCTCAGTATTTCTCGATATTTCTATGATTATCTCACGCATTAGGAGTCATGTATTATATTCTTCCATTATCATTATCTGCATTCAAGAGTGATAATAAGGTAGTATAAATAATCGATGAGTAGGAGAATATCATCTCATTTTATTCGGCTCACCCACTTAAATCAACCTATTAGTTCTTACTGTGTCGTCGCGGCTATTTATCGTCTTTCACTGGCAATATCATTCACCCTGAGAAGAACAAGAAGTTAGATTGATCACATTATATTATTAATCTCTATATTCATTGATTAATCAGATGAATTTCACCTAGTCACTCTCGAGTTATCATAACTAAATTTGTCTCACCTGACCCTTTAGAGAATGTCGATAGTGCTCATTGTAGCTCGTCTATATGAGTATTTTCTTCGAGCTGAGCGCATTTGAATCTGAATTTCTGTATATTATTGTGATTGTATTAGATTTTAATTCTATTTATATTATATGTCGAAATACAACGAGATGTTATATTTATTTCCTGAGTTAGGCAATCACTTTAGCTCTTGCGTTTCAACAGAGATTCACGTGTCATTCTTTGGTGTAAATGAGTTTGTTAAGATATGTGCGCGGGACGAGGTGATTAGAGCCGTGAGTTGAGCGCGTCTACGCCGTGCGAGCGCTTTGGCTCATTCATCCCTTTGAGCGATAGAGAGTGAGTCGCGTGCCCTCATTGCTACTACGAACTATTAATCATGTTTCTCTCTGCTCTTGACATCATTGAGTAATCCTCAAGTGATGAACATTTCACTGTGTCCAATCTTCTCTTCTTTTTGAGCATATAGTTATTATCTTTAAGTCCTGCGACGCAGCAGCGTTAGCGCGTCTGACGGAACCTGTGGTTACTGTG
>NW_020870110.1:756923-764423 GCF_003789085.1 Penaeus vannamei | reverse complement strand
TATCTATCTATCTATCTATCTATCTATCTCTCTCCTGTACCCTTTTTCTGAAATGTATTTAAAGTGCATACAGTGTATAGTTTAAATCATAAGTGGTCACCAAAATCAGTATAAAGTCGTCTTCGTGAGTTTCAGTGGCCATGCAATATGCCTGATAGGATAACTCTAAAATGAGTTCATATGTGGCGTTATATCACATTTTGTAATTTTCTCTTCGAACGATGCATTTTTAGACAACAGCTTAGTCTCTCATCTTACTGTATTTGTCCGTCTTAAAGCTTAAAGCAAGGATTCACTTACATTTATCATATCACAACTCCAATGCAGTTCTTAACCACAGAATCCTTGTCTTTTTTCAGGTATGTGAACTTAAGCCATCTCTTTTCGGATGAGAGGACTGGGCGATGGCCAAGAGCAAAACTAGGTATTCCAGACTAAAGAAGGGTGACATTCCCTCAAGGCTACCAAACTGACCTGAATATCTTTCCTCTCACAGACAAAACAGCCGATAAGATAGTCGTGAAGAAAATACCATAAAAACAACTTGTAGCAAGCAAAAGTGACAACTGTGAAAAGAAACCAAGGAAAATTCACAACTAAATAAAGTGCAGATAAATCTGTAAAGCTATACATACAGTTCAACTATAAAATTAATGTATATGATTTGTCTTTCTTAATATACATAATATTTCTTGTTGTTGTTTGCTTCTAGGCATACCAGATGACAACGGCATTACTGGAAAGTGTGGCTTGTGATACGGTGTAGATCCTTATCAATCCCACCACTGCCACCAAAGTAATTTGTAAGAACTCTCTGCTGAAGATGAGATTCAGAGGTGAGCTGTCATTAAATTGATTCAAACATCATAGTGCCAAAGCAAAAAATAAATAAATAAATAAGAAAAAAAAATCTTGCTTTCAAGCTTATTCACAGATACTGGTTTATAAAATAACTCAAAACCATTGTTACTTACCTCGACATGACAGTTCCCCTGGATCCTACTTTCTCAGCCGATCCATTTCCTTCAGTTTCCATACTCCTTCCTTTTGACACCAAAGAAGTCTTGGTGTAACAAGGGATACGCGGATTTACCTAGTTTCTAAAAGGCAGAAGAATATTTTCAGTATAATGAGAGGACTGACCTATAGTGATCCACTAAGGTCATGAATCTTTGAGTGGTCATCAATTGCATATTACAGGACTTAATGTTGCCAGTTACACAAAAGGGAGGAGCGGATTTTCGTGCACTAAAGCACAATCTGGGCATCTTTTGGAATCTAGAAAGTCAAGCAAGTATGTCAGTTGTGCAGCGTTGTTCCGAGACGCTCCACAATTAAAGTCCTTATTATGATCAACGTTACTATCATTATTGATGTTGTTATCATTACTATCATCGTGATTATTGTTATTACTATCTTTATTTATCTATATTCTTGTGATGATAATAGTGATGCTGATCATATAAGCATGTTAATAATGACAACCATTAATGTGGTGATTTTCTATAATAAAGATGATGAAAATAACATGATCTTCGTAATGGTAATAATGAACACAATAACAACAAAAAGATACCGATAAGGATGATTACGGTAAAATCAATAATAATAATATTAGTAATATAAACACTACTGACGCTAATGGCTGTACGAAAATAATAACATCAATGTTAACAAGAACATTAGTGATGATAATCATTTTTCATTACCGTAGCAATTCTGATTTAATGATACACAGTACCAACACCACCAATAATATTTTCTTGCTTGCTCAGCCCTTTGCCGCTGAAATCCTTCAGTGGATTTCAGCCTCCGATACACCCTTCAGCCGTCGGTCCCTGAGTGAGTGGCACACTTGGCTGTCTGATCAATCTAAACATTTTTTAGATCTAAGTCGAAACCCTTGTAACGTTGAATCAAGTGCAATACAAAGCATGCTGACTATATTTGACAATGGTACAGCTGTAAATTATCTACAGTTGTCGTATTACAGTTATACGAAAAGTAGTGATAATTGATCCAGCCCAGTACCTTATCGCTAACGAGATCACGAGGTCACTTGGGCGAAATTAGGTCAGACAGGAGGAATAAAACAAGCTGATAACCATAAGGGTGTTAATGATTATGAGGGCAATGTTGTGACTGACACTTAAATGATGGCATCGGTGAAATGGTGATGATGATGTTGATAATGATGAATATTACAATACGCATTGCAATAGAGGTGTAGCAGCATTATGATGAACCATTCCCTAGTGATAATGGAATCATTGTGTTTAGCCTCATGTATTTCACTTTTCCTTGTCAATGACTTCACTTTCTTTCTTTGTCGGTTTTGATACGTGTTGGCGTGTTCATTTATGTTTAGATTTCTTCATTATTCAAGAATTTGTTTTATTTTAGGAAACACTCACATATTCAAATATACATTCAAATCAATATGCATACAATTTCACGCGTGTACATATAAATAAGAAAGCATTCATACGTGCAGGTAAAACACATCCATATACATGGTGATACACGCGCACACACGCAAACATACTATACACACAAATACACAAGCACTTTCATACACATAGACGCAGACACATATCCGCAAAAAAGTCATTTACTCAGACATACAAACACAACCAACATATTCCCAAACACACTCACATACATACACACACAAACGCACACCACACCCCCACCAACAGACATACACGCAAGCAAATAGAAGTCCACACATACACACAAATAAACAAAATACATACACGCATACACATACACACAACACCGCGCCCGAAAACAAATGAAACCCACACATACACACGCGCAAGTCTACAAACAGACAAACAAACTAACATCAACCGTGCACCTAAAGGACCCACAAGGATAGACAAACAAACATACCATTAGTAGTAATAGGATAAACATCATCCTTTTTGTATTGCTTCCTCTCAACTGCAAGCCATCCCTATCTGCAACTGCACGATTTTTTTCTTCTTCTTCTTCTTCGGAAAAGTCATGTTTTCCGAAGCAAACTCAGTACGTTATTCGAGTCGGTCTTCCTTTGCGTTATACGGTTTCGGGGAAAATAAAGAAACGGTGATGTGTGCGGTTACGGCGGCGGGGAATTGGGTCGTCCGGCAGCGGGGAGAGACGCCGCTGCCATACGGGCGCCTGCATGCCGGCATCCTTCCTCTTCTGCGCCTCTCCCGCCCTTCGTCGCTTTTTATCGCTGTGGCTGCCTGTCTCCCTCCGTCTCTGTGTACGTCGCTGTCTCCTTCCGTCTCTGTGTGCGTTGTTCCTCCGTCTCTGTGTACGTCTGTCTGTCTGTGTACGTTGTCTCCCTCGTCTCTGTGTACGTGTCTCTGTGTACGTCTGTCTCCCTCCGTCTCTGTGTACGTCTGTCTCCTCCGTCTCTGTGTACGTCTGTCTGTCTGTTCTGTGTACGTCGTTGTCTCCCTCCGTCTCTGTGTACGTCGCTGTCTTCCTCCGTCTCTGTGTACGTCTGTCTCCCTCCGTCTCTGTGTCGTCCTGTCTCTCTCTGTGTACGTCTGTCTCCTCCGTCTCTGTGTAGTCGTGTCTACGTCTGTCTCCTCCGTCTCTGTGTACGTCTGTCTCCCTCCGTCTCTGTGTACTCGTGTATGTGTTCTCCCTCGTTCTGTGTACGTCTCCTCCTGTGTACGTCGCTGTGTAGTCTGTCTCCTCCGTCTCTGTGTACCTTCTCTGTGTACGTCGCTGTCTCCTCCGTCTCTGTGTACGTCTGTCTCCTCCGTCTCTGTGTACGTCGTGTGTCTGTGTACGTCTGTGTGTACTCTGTCTCCTCGTCTGTGTACGTCTGTCTCCTCCGTCTCTGTGTACGTCGTGTCTCCTCCGTCTCTGTGTACGTCGCTGTCTCCTCCGTCTCTGTGTACGTCTGTCTCCTCCGTCTCTGTGTACGTCTGTCTCTGTGTACGTCTGTCTCCGTCTCCTGTCTCCGTGTGTACGTCGCTGTCTTCCTCCGTCTCTGTGTACGTCTGTCTCCCTCGTCTCTGTGTACGTCGCTGTCTTCTCCGTCTCTGTGTACGTCGTCTCCTCCGTCTCTGTGTACGTCTGTCTCGTCTGTCTCCGTCTCTGTGTACGTCTGTCTCCCTCCGTCTCTGTGTACGTCGCTGTCTTCTCCGTCTCTGTGTACGTCTGTCTCCTCCGTCTCTGTGTACGTCGCTGTCTCCGTCTCTGTGTACGTCTGTCTCCCTGTTCTGTGTACGTCGCGTCTGTCCTCCGTCTCTGTGTTCTGTGTACGTCTGTCTCCTCCGTCTCTGTGTAACGTCTCTGTGTACGTCTGTCTTCTTCTCTCTGTGTACGTCTGTCTCCCTCCCTCTGTCTGTCTCTGTGTACGTCCTCCTCCGTCTCTGTGTACGTCGTGTCTCTCCGTCTCTGTGTACGTCGCTGTGTCTTGTTGTACGTCTGTCTCCCTCCGTCTCTGTGTACGTCGTTGTCTCCTCCGTCTCTGTGTACGTCTGTCTCCTCCGTCTCTGTGTACGTCTGTCTCCCTCCGTCTCTGTGTCGCTGTCTCTCGTCTCTGTGTACGTCCCTCCGTCTCTGTGTACGTTGTCTCCTCCGTCTCTGTGTACGTCGCTGTCTCCTCCGTCTCTGTGTACGTCTGTCTCTCCGTCTCTGTGTACGTCTCTGTTCCCTCCGTCTCTGTGTACGTCGCTGTCTTCCTCGTCTCTGTGTACGTCGCTGTCTCCTCCGTCTCTGTGTACGTCTGTCTCCTCCGTCTCTGTGTACGTCTGTCTCCTCCGTCTCTGTGTACGTCTGTCTCGTCTCTGTGTACGTCGCTGTCTCCGTCTCTGTGTACGTTGTCTCCCTCGTCTCTGTGTACGTCTGTCTGGTCTCCTGTCTCGTTCTGTGTACGTCGTGTCTCTCCGTTCTGTGTACGTCTGTCTGTCTCTGTGTACGTCGCTCGTCTCTGTGTACGTCTGTCTCCCTCCGTCTCTGTGTACGTCGCTGTCTTCTCCCGTCTCTGTGTACGTCTGTGTGTACGTCTGTCTCCTCCGTCTCTGTGTACGTCGCTGTCTTCCTCCGTCTCTGTGTACGTCGCTGTCTCCTCCGTCTCTGTGTACGTCGTCTCTGTGTCTCTGTGTACGTCGCTGTCTTCTCCGTCTGTGTACGTCTGTTCTGTGTACGTCGGTCTCCTGTCTCCCTCCGTCTGTCTGTCTCTGTGTACGTCTGTCTCCCTCCGTCTCTGTGTACGTCTGTCTCCCTCCGTCTCTGTGTACGTCTGTCTCCCTCCGTCTCTGTTACGTCTGTCTCCTCCGTCTCTGTGTACGTCTGTCTCCTCCGTCTCTGTCGTCTGTCTCCCTCCGTCTCTGTGTACGTCTGTCTCCTCCGTCTCTGTGTACGTCGCTGTCTTCCTCCGTCTCTGTGTACGTCTGTCTCCCTCCGTCTCTCTCCTCGTCTCTGTACGTCTGTCTCCCTCCGTCTCTGTGTACGTCTGTCTCCCTCCGTCTCTGTGTACGTCTGTCTCCCTCTCTCTGTGTACGTCGCTGTCTGTCTCTGTGTACGTCTGTCTCCCTCCGTCTCTGTGTACGTCTGTCTTCCTCCGTCTCTGTGTACGTCTGTCTCCCTCCGTCTCTGTGTACGTCTGTCTCCCTCCGTCTCTGTGTACGTCTGTCTCCCTCCGTCTCTGTGTACGTCTGTCTCTCCGTCTCTGTGTACGTCGTGTCTCCTCCGTCTCTGTGTACGTCTGTCTCCTCCGTCTCTGTGTACGTCGCTGTCTCCTCGTCTCTGTGTACGTCTGTCTCCCTCCGTCTCTGTGTACGTCTGTCTCCTCCGTCTCTGTGTACGTCGCTGTCTCCTCCGTCTCTCTGTGTACGTCTGTCTCCTCCGTCTCTGTGTACGTCTGTCTCCCTCCGTCTCTGTGTACGTCGCTGTCTCCTCCGTCTCTCGTCACGTCTGTCTCCCTCCGTCTCTGTGTACGTCGTTGTCTCCCTCCGTCTCTGTGTACGTCGCTGTCTGTCTCTGTGTACGTCTGTCTCCCTCCGTCTCTGTGTACGTCGTGTGTCTCTGTGTACGTCGTGTCTCCCTCCGTCTCTGTGTACGTCGCTCCTCCGTCTCTGTGTACGTCGCTGTCTCCTCCGTCTCTGTGTACGTCTGTCTCCCTCGTCTCTGTCGTCTGTCTCCTCCGTCTCTGTGTACGTCTGTCTCCCTCCGTCTCTGTGTACGTCGCTGTCTTCCTCCGTCTCTGTGTACGTCTGTCTCCTCCGTCTCTGTGTACGTCTGTCTCGTCTCTGTGTACGTCGTTGTCTCCCTCCGTCTCTGTGTACGTCTGTCTCCTCCGTCTGTGTACGTCTGTCTCCCTCCGTCTCTGTGTACGTCGTTGTCTCCTCCGTCTCTGTGTACGTCTGTCTCCCTCCGTCTCTGTGTACGTGTCTGTCTCTGTGTACGTTGTCTCCCTCCGTCTCTGTGTACGTCGTGTCTCCTCCGTCTCTGTGTACGTCGCTGTCTCCTCCGTCTCTGTGTACGTCTGTCTCCCTCCGTCTCTGTGTACGTCGCTGTCTCCCTCCGTCTCTGTGTACGTCGTGTCTCTGTGTACGTCTGTCTCCTCCGTCTCTGTGTACGTCGCTGTCTTCCTCCGTCTCTGTGTACGTCTGTCTCCTCCGTCTCTGTGTACGTCTGTCTGTCTCTGTGTACGTCTGTCTCTGTGTACGTCTGTCTCCCTCCGTCTCTGTGTACGTCGCTGTCTGTCTCTGTGTACGTCTGTCTCCCTCCGTCTCTGTGTACGTCGCTGTCTCCTCCGTCTCTGTGTACGTCTGTCTCCCTCCGTCTCTGTGTACGTCGCTGTCTCCCTCCGTCTCTGTGTACGTCGCTGTCTCCTCCGTCTCGTCGCTGTCTTCCTCCGTCTCTGTGTACGTCTGTCTCCTCCGTCTCTGTGTACGTCTGTCTCCCTCCGTCTCTGTGTACGTCTGTCTCCCCGTCTCTGTGTACGTCGTTGTCTCCTCCGTCTCTGTGTACGTCTGTCTCCTCCGTCTCTGTGTACGTCGCTGTCTCCCTCCGTCTCTGTGTACGTCGCTGTCTCCCTCCGTCTCTGTGTACGTCTGTCTGTCTCTGTGTACGTCGCTGTCTCCCTCCGTCTCTGTGTACGTCTGTCTCCCTCCGTCTCTGTGTACGTCGCTGTCTCCCTCCGTCTCTGTGTACGTCTGTCTCCCTCCGTCTCTGTGTGTCGTTGTCTCCTCCGTCTCTGTGTACTGTGTCGTCTGTCTCCCTCCGTCTCTGTGTACGTCGTGTCTCCTCCGTCTCTGTGTACGTCTGTCTCCCTCCGTCTCTGTGTACGTCGCTGTCTCCCTCCGTCTCTGTGTACGTCGTGTCTGTCTCCTGTCTCCTCCGTCTCTGTGTACGTCGCTGTCTCCCTCCGTCTCTGTGTACGTCTGTCTCCCTCCGTCTCTGTGTACGTCTGTCTCCCTCCGTCTCTGTGTACGTCTGTCTCCCTCCGTCTCTGTGTACGTCGTTGTCTCCCTCCGTCTCTGTCGT
>NW_020870110.1:731923-734423 GCF_003789085.1 Penaeus vannamei | reverse complement strand
TAAGATTATTGAAAATTTGAGAACAATAGTGATAATGATGATATTTTTGTTACAACTAGTAATACTACTGATAATGATGATGATGGTAATGATAATGAGGATAACAATAATAACAGTAAAATGTAGACGCTTTACAAACATAAACACACACCCCAAACACACACACACACAAACATCACAGATACAATCACATACACAAACACATAAAACACACACCCCGCACACACAGACACACACATCCTAACCTAACAAACACACACATCCACAATGCACACGAACACACACACAAACATCCTAACATAAACACACGCACAAAAAAAATGCAAACACAAAAACTTCTCGAAACTTCTCTTGCTCGCGACGTGAATCACGTGATGTCCTCGCTTTTTACAGCCTCGGAAATTCCATTGGTAATAAAGGGAGCATCTTGGCGTATTCTGCTCTCTCCCTCTCTTCGTGTGAATATTATGTCATTCTTTGTGCGCTGTCTTTTTCTTCTTCTCCTTCTTGTTATTGGTTCTTGTCTCTTCTTCTTCTTCTTCTTCTTCTTCTTTCTTCTTCTTCTTTCTTCTTCTTTTTTCTTCTTCTTCTTCTTGTTTCTTCTTCTTCTTTTTCTTCTTCTTTCTTCTTCTTCTTTCTTCTTCTTCTTCCTTCTTTTTCTTCTGGGCATTATTTTCATTATTACTATCACCTTTTTATTCTCTTTTATCATCGTCATCATTGTTATTAGTCTTTGCTATGGATATTATTGTTGTTGTTATTATCATTATCATTATCGTTATTATCATTTTCATTATTATCATCATTATCAACACATCTATAATTACTATTATCATTATCATTACTATCATCATTATTACCATTACTGTTATCATTATCATCGTTATCACTTGCAACAGTTCTAGTAGCAGTAGAAGTAGCAACCGTGGTAGCACCATCATCATTATTGTCAATTTTACCATTATCATTATCATTGTTATCATTTCATTATGATCATTATCATTATTGTTACCAAAATGTTATTATCCTTCATATTGTTATCATTATCTTTATTACTACCATTGCCCTTATTATCAGTATTATTATTTTTATTACTATTAATACTGTCATTAGTACTAGTATCATTATCATTTCTCATCATCAACATTGTAATCACTATTGCTGTTATCATCCTTATTAATCATCATTATTACTATTCTACCATTATTATGTATTTGTATCTTTTTATGCGTCCTTCCTCCTCCCTCATCAGCCCCCCTCTCCCCCTTCTCCGCTCTTGCCTCTCCTCTCTCTCCTATTCTTCTCTCCCTTATCTTTTCTCTCTTTCACATCTCTCTTCCATCATCTCTCTTTCCTGTCTCTTTTCTCTCCTATCTTTATTCTTTCTCTCTCATCTCTTTTCTTACATCCCTTCCCTCTTACATATTCCTTTCATCTATCATCTCCCCTTACCTCCCTCCTTTAACATCGTTCCCCCAACTCCACGAACTTTACCCCGGAGCGGAAGAGGAGGACAAGAAAGCTCGGGGCTGTTTGGACAAGGACCCGCGTTGGGGTTTAAGGAGAGTTAATGAACGGCCGTGGAGCGTGGACGAGGGAGGGAGGAGGGGAGGAGGGGAGGGAGGGAGGAGGAGGGAGGAGGGAGAGGGGGAGGGGAGGGGAGGGAGGAGGGGAGGAGGGAGGGAGGGAGGAAAGGGATGGATAGGGTGGAGGATGGGAAGGAAGGAGAGGTAGAGAGGGAGGGGAGGAGAGAGGAGGGAGGGAGGGAGGAAAGGAAGGAAGGAAGGAGGGAGGGAGGGAGGAGGAGGAGGGAGGAGGGAAGAAGGGAAAAAGGGAAGGAGAAGGATGGATAGGGTGGAGGATGGGAAGGAAGGAAAGGTAGAGAGGGGAGTGAGAGCAGGGAAGGAGGGAGGAAGAAGGGGGAGGGAGGGAGAAGGGATGGATGAGGGGGAAGGGAAGGAAGGAGGGAGGGAAGGAGGGGAAAAGGGGTAAGGGGAAGGAAGAAGAGAAAGAAGAAGGGAAGAGGAAAGGAAAGGGGGATGGATAGGGTGGTGGAAGGGAAGGAAGGAAAGGTGGAGAGGGAGTAAGGGAAATAAGAAGGAAAGGAGGGTTAGAAAGGGGTGAGGAGTGGAGAGGGAGGGAGGAAAGGAAGGAAGGAAGGGGGGACGAAGGGAAGGGAGTAGGGAGGAAGAGAAGGGAAGAAGCAGAGAACATGGAGGGAAGAAGGGAGGAAAGGGAAAATAGAGAAAGAGGGAAGGAGAAGAAAAGAAAAGATTGAAGCCGAGGAATTTGTGAGGCAACGAACCCTCAGAAGTACAGAGTGGAATGAATTGAGGACGACTACATCGCGTGCACGAAAGGGGCGAGAGGAAGGGGATAAGAGGAGGGGGAGGAAGGAGGAGGAATAGAAGAAGAGGAAGGGTGGAAGTAAAAAAAAAAAAAAAAAAAAAAGGGGGGGGTAGGAAGGAGATGGAACGAGAAAGGGAGAAAAGGGAAGGAA
>NW_020870110.1:699423-701923 GCF_003789085.1 Penaeus vannamei | reverse complement strand
ATTTTTGAAAGCCCCTTGTCTGGAGACTTGGGCAAAATGGGGCCAAAGAAAATAGAGATGCAGTAAAGAATTATTTTAAGTTGTCTTCTTCAGGAAAACATGACGCTCTATGGCAGCTCCTTTATCATTCCATACTAATTAGTAAAATATGATTTCTACCTAGTTATGAAATACATAGTAACTATATTATGCTAAGTATTTATTGAATATCATATATTTATTTTCATAACCTTTTGAAGTGGCATTTGAACGATTCTCACCACTGTCCTTCTCCCATTCATTTCTTCCTTCTCCCTCTCCTCAACTATTTATGCAATTCTGGTTATACGCTTTGAAAAGTTATTTTTGTATGGTCGATAATCATTAATCATAATACAGTGTACAATTCGGCATTTATGTGTGAAAGAAAGGCTAGGAAACCACACAGCACATGAAGGCACGTGAGATTCAGTATGGTTTCTTATCTGCGGCCTGTTGGGATCTGAAAATTATATTTTCTTGAATCTGTAGACCCCCTTCGCACAAAATGAGGTAAAGTTACAAAGTTCTGAGCTGGAAGAAAAATCCAGTGCTACTTTGTCTTTCCATTCCCCTACCCTTTCCCCCACACAGAGGGGGAGGGGACACAGCGATTTGCTTGCTAACTTCCACAAAATCAGATCTTTCCCCTTTGAAAATTCTTGTTGTTTCAGTCGGTTGAGTCTTTTAGAAATAATATCTTCCCCAACTCGAAGCAAGGTATTCTTCAGCTTCTTAAGTAAAAAGAGGAAAGGCACGATCACCTGCTTTTCCAAATCAAGAGAAAGAGAATGCGAAAGACAGAGAAATTCTTGATCTCTGTACTTACCACTTGTTGCTGGTGGTGCGTGTGGTGCCCGAACCCTAGTTATGTAACCAAAGATTAGAATTTAGTGGTATCCTTAACTTTTGCGTTTCTGTTGGATCCTTGAGATTTTGAATAAATTATTATAATCACTAGTGGCTTTAATTCCCAGTTATCCCGCTTTTTATCTTAATTCCGGGTATTTCCATGTGCAGAGATTAAAAAAAACAGCATGCTAATCCCATCTTGCCAAGCTGTACAGGAATTATTCTCCAAGGACAGACAAGACTTGCAAGGAAATATACACCGATGAAGATTAACAGCGCTATATAGTAGAATTAACCTCTCAACAATGCTAAGGATTACCTATACTTCCACCAAGATCTTGAACTTTTGCAGTGTACAAGCTTTCCAGACTTTCACGTAAAACAGCGTTCTACTTTGGAAATTCTGAAGTAGTGATGCACCAGAAAAAATACGTTCTTATACTAGCAATGACGGGGTCTGAATGGCCGGGAGAAAAAGTTTCGAGGTCATTCTGTATTTCAGAATAAGTAAATACGAAGAGGCTTTGGAAACAGTTTTTTTCAAAATCTTTCTTTAATGTGCTTTGTTTTTTTCTGTCCTTTCATCAAAAACAATGAAGTATATTAACATTCAACAAAATCTGGTGATTCCATGTAACATCTTTGCGTCAATGGTGTTACTTGTGATGTTTACTGTCTTTATATATTAATTTTAGATCATGGAAACTAACAGGAGAGACGATCGTACGAAGACCAAATATATCAGGGGGACTACATAGTGAATATATTTGCGTAATGAAAATTACGCAAATATCACGGGAAATGAGCGACTTCTAGGGAGCTCCACGACTTAGGATCTTGACCCTTCGCAGTGAACAGGCTTTCCACATTTAAGCAAAATATTGTAGTTACAGTGAACAATCTGGATGACCGTGTAGAAATGCAACAGAAAAATACCTGTACTAATAATGATAAGGAAAATAAAAAATCGGCGTCATGAAAGCCTGCGGTACTATATGAATGGCCTGTTATTGAGCCATCCCGCAGCAGGTAATCCGCCAAAGCAAGAAAACCTCCACAGCGTATATTCTGGCAAAACAGAGCTTGCATCGTCATCCGATTTGACCACAGTTTTCCAGACAGATCAGCAAGCTCTATCGTAGCAAAATATACGGAAAGGCGCGGAGCTCAGCGCAGATTCTCGCCGGCAACATCGTCACCAATAGAGGTTTCCCCAGGGGACTACTGTATCAGAACAGTTTCCATTAACTTCATTAGCTACAAACCACCGACGCAGCTTCTACATCGAACTACCCAAGACCAAAACAAACATTTACGTCCGCCAAATCCAATAGGCCTCTAATCAACAGTCAATAATCTCGGCAGTTAATCCCCCAATCACATCACCTTTCCTCCGGTTTATTGACCATCATGGAGAGCCTTGCTGCCGTTTCCCGTTCCTCTCCTCTGACTGGCCCGGCTGCATACATGATTCTCTTCGCTTAATTTCCGATTAAGCTACTGTGAAATCGAAATATATATTTTCATTCTATGTAGGCCAGTTATCTATAAGTGTTTATAGATGCCATTTCTCTGTTTCTGACTTTCTCCAATTATCGCTGTGTTTTATTTAGTTCCTCGTACCTTCTTT
>NW_020870110.1:678745-688745 GCF_003789085.1 Penaeus vannamei | reverse complement strand
ATCCTGAAATCCCCTCTGTCTTCTGGCCGTTGGCGTGAGTGCGCGAGGCGAGGTCGTGGCAGGTCGAGCGAGCCTACTTGCCCACCGTCTGCACGAGGGCTTGGTACTCCTCGTGCAGGTCGGCCGGAATCAGGTACTCCAGGCACTGGACGAACACGGGGTTGTAGAAGCAGTTGCTCCTGGAAGGGAGACCATTCGTCAAGCAAGGAGGGGCTTCTAGTGGAACGTGATTTATGCCCCGAATATAGTTATATATAAATAATGATTAGAATTATTCAAGTGATGACAACTATAGCAATTATTAATACGAGTAGTTTTTCGGAAAGCCAGAGGGTGATAGCTTATTTGACACTTGGTAAGCAGTACTTTAAAACACTTGAAATGGGGCCTAGAAATGGCGTAAATGTATAGGAATACTTGAGAATTTGAACCTATTTGAGATCAGAAAACAGGGGGATTACGAGAGACATCCTCCGCACATCTGGATGATCTGGAAGGAGGCCCCACCTGCACTCCGTGGCCACCTTGGGCTCGCGAAACACGTTGTAGCAGTCGTCGCAGAGGCGGCTCAGCCTCCCCAGGAGCTCCCGGTCGTAGACGCCCGTGCAGGAAGGGTCGAAGTTTGCTCGCTTGCTGAGGCTGCGGCCCCTGATGAGGGAGGCCACGGGGGACGACGACTCCTCGGCGGAGCGAGCCCAGGTCGTCGAGCACGCCACGACCACCACCAGGGCCACGGCCATCTTGGAGGAGAAGCACATTATTACAAGCATTTCTTTTCTAGTGTTATCATTCCCTGCACTCCTTTCAGAAATGGAAGTAAATACTGTAAAAACATAATCGGTTCTTAAAAATTCATAATAATTCTTTATAAATATTTATTACCTCTGAATGATGTGATCCTAAAAAAAAAATCAAGAGGACCGATTTGTGAATGATATGATCCTCAAAAAATCAAGAGGACTTCGATTTGCAGGCAGGAGAACAAGCCAGTATTACTCGTACAGAACGCCTTTCACTAAGGGAGCGAGCGACTTACCAAGCGAAAGGCTGTCATGGCGAGCAGTCTGTGTCAAGAGTTCAGAGTATGAGCAGCTGGCGACTGTGACTGCGACCTCGAAGGCAGTTGCTTTGGGACCAAAAGGCCGCTGTGCCCTTTATATACAAGCGGTGCGGCTGATCCTGTGACGGGGCGGGGGCGCGGACCCCGAACGCCGTCAATCAACCCCGATGGAGACTTTTTGGTGCAGAAGTCCGTCAATCATGACGTCAGCGTTGGATTGCCGGATGTCACCCACGGACGCTCTCTGGGTACTTCAGTAGAACTCGTCACATATATGCACACCTTTGGATGTTTGGAGTCCAGTTTATGCATATAAATGCATATATATATATATATATATTATATATATATATATATATATATATATAGAGAGAGAGAGAGAGAGAGAGAGAGAGAGAGAGAGAGAGAGAGAGAGGAGAGATACATATATATAAACACACACACACACACACACACACACACACACACACACACACACACACACACATATATATATATATATATATATATATATATATATATATATATATATATATATATATATATATATATATATATATATATATATATATATATATATATAATATATATATATAATATATATATATATATATATATATATATATATATATATATATATATATATATGCATTCTCACATAATATGCTCCCTTGTTTTAGATATTTGGTGGAAAAATGTTCAGTAGGTTTCATCATATATTTATTGAAATATATTTCTGACTGGTTTTGCTCGGGAAATTTTGCCAGATTACCTCTTGAGCAACTACAGCAGCAGCTATTTTGTTGTCTACATTTTGGTCCAAAGAATTGTTATACATTTTTCTAAACTATTTCTGGTTGTCATGTTTTGTGTTGCCGCGATCTTTTCAGTATTTAGTTAGTAGCATCATAGTTTGCTGCCTTCTCTCCGAACGCTTCCTGACACTAGAGGTTTTCTTTTCGAACTAATGGTTAGGATCTATAAACGAGGGAATGAAAAGGGAATTTATGCTTATCAGTCACTTTACTTCTGTATTTGTGAATTGTCAGTTACACAGTGAAGAACATCTCGACGCTATTCTTCCTTCTCAAACGTTTACAAAACAATACAAAGGAAACTAATGAAAGAAATTCATCACCATCTGGCGGCGAAAGTCATCAAAGAAAATTCTTGAACCGGCGTCTGGCTCTACAAACCACCTTCTAGCTCTGAGAAACCACAGAACAGCTCTCAGAAACCAGCCTACTTGCCCACCATCTGGACGGCGGCCTTGTACTGGTTGCGGAAGCGGGGCGGAAACAGGTACACAAGGCACTGCAGAAACATCCGGTTGTAGAAGCAGTTGCTCCTGTAAGGGAAATTACTCCTCGTAGATGGTGTGTTTATGTAGTATACGATTCAAATATTTGATATCAAAGAATAATGAATGGCCATATTTCTTTGTAGGAAGCGTCGCTGATTTCACTGATCAAACCCTTCTGCTTCAAACTGACATTAAGGTTTCCTTCTCTGGACAGACTATTCCCCCCTCTGTGCCTAAGCAAAGCAATACCTGCAGCCGGTGGCCACGTCGGTGTCGCGGAAGACGTTGTAGCAGTCGTCGCACACGCGGTTCAGCCTGCCGATGAGCTCGCGGTCGAACACGCCCGTGCAAGAGTGGTCGAAGATCGAGCGCTTGCGGAGGCTGTGATCCGCTGCGGAAGAGAGGAGCGAAGGCGACTGCGGGAAGGAGGGAAGGAACTCCGACGTCTGTCCTTCCATCTCGAGGGAGCGCTCCCAGGAGGAGGCACACGCCGCGGCCGCCACCAGCAGGGTCACTATCGCTGCTGACCACATCTGAGGACGGTATGAAAAAGTCTAGCTGATTACCTCAACTTCAGTCAACTTCTCGGCGTCTTGGTTTATGTATATTTCGAAAATAATCAGGCTGAAACAGCGTCCTAGTACCTCCTATTCAGCGCCCTCGTATCTCTCATTCAAACGGCATCCAAGGCCAAGGCACACAGCTCCATCACAGCCACTCACACGCACTCCGCGATCTTTCCGCGATGTCTCCACTTACCCTTCGAACAACCTTCTTGCCCAACACACACACCACTCGCCACGAGCCTTAGGAGTCCTTACAGCGGTTCCTGGCGTCTTCCTTGAGATGCTGGCGATGGGACCTGCCTCGAGATGCTGCAAGAGGACCTTCCTCTTCACTGACGATGCATCAAGACGTCGCTGTCTTATATATGCGGCCATCAAAGCTCCAGCGCTTACTCGGGCGTGGGAATAAAACTCGGGATCAAACGCCCGTGCAGTAACCTCTTGAACCGGTTTACGTCGCAGTAATTCATCTTGAGGAGACTGGTTGTAATGATCACTCTTCCGAGCTGTGTTTTTCGAATGTGATCTCCGTTCGCCTCAAACGCAACCCGGCGACAGTGCAGGGGTGATATATTACGATCTGATATGGAAGTCTCTCGAATATAGCCTCGAGAAATCACGATGCCTATCAAAGCAAATATAACTGTCATTTACTTTACGCAATAAAAATCCGATATAAAACCATGTACCACTTTGTTTTGCATCCAAGATGGTCCTTTTTGTTATGCTCATCATCATATGATAATCATACTTCATACTTTGGCACCATGAGACTTTCTCAATCAGTGATTGGCTCAGTGATAACCGATGCTTGGGAAATGATGGGGATATTGACAATAGTGATGATGTATTAATAATATTGCAGCAGTAATGATGATGATGATGATGATTATAGTATTAATGGTATTGATAATAGTAATGATGGTAGTGATAAAGACAATGACAGTAATGATAAGATTCAAAATATTAATAATGACAATAATAATACTATTACTAATACTATTACTGACAATTATAAGAATAAGAATAACGATAATAATGGTAATAATAAAAATATTGATAATGATGATGATCATAATAATAATATTAACAAAAAATTATAACAAGAATGATAATTAAAAAATATGATAATAATGATAATAGTAATAAGAACAATACTGGTCATAATTATAATAGTAATGATAATGATAACACCAATGGCAATAGGAATAATAAAAACGATAATAGCAACAACAATAATAATAATAATGATAACGATGACAGTGATAGTAATAATAATCGTAGCGGGGCGTAGACCCAGTAGACTTTAACGTGTCTGGTTTCAGACACGTGTCTGGAGTTCGGGCTTAATGGATGATTCTTCCATCACCTGCTAGCAGGTTTGATAGTGAAGATTCTTTATTTTTCATTTGAAATTATTTTTCCGCTAATATTGCTGTATTGATGGCATACTGTAAGGATGTGGCTTATTGTGAGGAGGTTATTGCAGTGGAGGCACACTGGAGGGAAGGTTCTCTCTATGTAGGGAATGAAGTGTGTGTCTGGTGGCACTGACCCTGAGGTGGGCCAAGACCGCCTCCTCCCTTCTGTCTTTCCCGTGGGTTGTATCCCGCAGTTCTATATTTTGTCTGACTTTGTTGGTCAGCTGCAGGTTGGACTACTCACTTTGCCATTAATGTATTTTTGCTTTTATAAGAGACAAAACACCTGCGGTCTGAACGGAATATGTTTGGGTCTTTATTACCAGTTGACCCGGCTAATCTGTTAGTCTGCTCACTGCCATGGATACCAGAGTGGCCTGATACCCATATCAGCTTTATAGATTTGTTGGTAATATGTAGCCTACGAATGATATTACCCAGTAGCTAATTTTTAGTGGTTTCTGATAATATAATGGATTTAAGTGAACTTAATGAATTGGAAAAATTACCATTTTATCGTGAGTCGTCGATAGTGTAAAATCTAATGCTTCATCGGAGGCAAAAAGCTCACCAATAAAGACTGATGCAAGATTCGACAGTCTGAAATTTAGTTCACATTCCTCTATTTTGGAGCCGTCGGTATATATATGAAAAAGGGATCTCTCTGAACTTCTGGCGTACCTCCACCTCCACATATTATTATCAAAGATTTCCTATCAGCTCCCCATTTCCAGAAATACACTTAGTAAACTAAATATTCTTTGACATTTCTTTGATTGACCGATGTGGTCTTTCCAATCTAGTCTACGATCAAAAAGTAGACCGAGAATTCAAACCTGTGAAATTGTGTTATTAATATTCACTGTAGAGACAAAACTTCGCCAGGAGTCTCCTTTAGCTCGTCTAATTGTTCTACGAGCCCTAGCTCTTGCTTGTTTGTAGTTGCGAAAGCTCTCGTTACTGATGTCATTTTTGAAAAGCCTGTAGGCCTTATTACGTTCACTCGTAGTGCGGTAATTTGGTGTCCACCATGGAACTCTATGCTTAACGCTATCTGTCGAAGTCTTGGGAATGGATATCATTGCTGCATCTAATATACATTTTTAGACATTACTTTATCATCAGTGGTTTCTCCAAGAAGTTTGAGCATGACGCTCCTTAAGAAGGCGACTCAGTCTGATCTTTTTACGTTAAATTTAGGTGCTGAAGGCGTTCTCGTTGTGTCGCATGAATATCTAATACAAACAGGTAAGTGATCGCCTCCCAACGACTCGTCAGTGGTGTGCCACAGGCACTTGGCTGCTGCTGTTGAAGAGACCAGAGATAGGTCAATAAAGCTCAAATTACCGGTATTATCGTCTACCCGCGTCGGACTACCATCGTTCAGAGGGACTAGATCTGAATCATTAACAAGCTTAACTTCTTGCTCACCTCTACCATCCACCCTCAGGGAACCACATAATGTATGATGAGCATTAGAATCACCTAAAATTACTTTATTTTGTGGCAGACTACCCTGTACAGCAAAGACCTCATCATAAATTTCCACATTATCAGGTGGACAATAAACTGAACATAGAGCCAGATAAGTGCTATTGATTTTTACTTTGCGACAAATTCCAAAGTAGAATCAATAGTCACCTATAAAAGGGAAGCTCTGGTAGATGTACATGGCCTCCATCCCTATCCACTCGATCTTTCCGACACAGATGGCAGTTCTTTAGTGCGAAGGTACAGGCAAAGCACTAGAGAGCGTGGCAAAGTCCAAAATGACTTCTTCACTCTACGACTTTTACGTTGCGAAATCAGAGTCTTCAGACACCAAGGTAGCCCCTGTGTCGCACGACTTACGATTTACTGGTGTTGTTTTTTCATTAACAACATCCTTTACACGAGTGACTATTTCCTTCTCCCAGCCGTGGGTAATTATACCCCGAAAGAGACCCCAAGGCATGGCGCGGAGCAGAAAATATGCAAATAAAATACCTGAACACCAAGCCGATAGTTCGACAATCCAAACAATCAAGAAGAGAGTGGGAAAGGAAAACCGAAAAAGAAAACTATGTAACGACCATCGGTGGTTATCGCGGCACTTCGGAGGCGTCGCCAAGTAGAAAGAATAATAGAAAAAAAAGAAAGGAAAGGATACGGAGAAAATCCGATGATACACAGTTGTAGCAAAAACTGTCTATTACATATTTATAGTATTGTTTAAAAATAAATCGATATCTATTTTGGCTTAGCGACTTCAACGCCATGCAAGTAGCGAGACGGTTTGAAATACGTTGATGATTTTAAAAATAACCAAGTTCACATCAACATACAGTAGTGACCGTCGTTCTTAAATTTGGAATGGACTTAGTAAAATAATAAAATAAAAAGTAGAAAAACGCGGATATATATGCTGCACGTGGCGTACGCGGCGGAGACAATCTCTGGCGGCTCGTGCTGCGTTGGCCGAGGTTTTGAAGGCGCGATCGTCCTTCAAGCAGAAACGTGCGCAGCTGAACACTGCAATAATAGTGATGATACATTGATGATATTGCAGCAGTCATGATGATGATGATTATAGTGGTAATGATATTGATAATAGTAATGATGGTAGTGATAAAGACAATGACAGTAATGATAAGAATTATAATATTAATAATAATAATAATATTACAACTAATACTACTCATGAGAGTAATAATAATAATCACATAATGATGATGATGATAATGATATTAATAACGTTAATAATGATAACAATAATGGTATTAACAAAAATAAGAAACGTTAAAAATAATTATGATAATGGTCATAATTACAATAATGATAATGATCATAATTACAATAATGACTGATCATAATATTGATAATGATAATAAGAATAATAATAGTAATAATAACAATAATAATGATTATAATATTCATTACAATAATAAAAAATGGCAATAATGATTATAACAATGATAATGATGACAGTGATGGTAATGATAATAATAATAATAATAATAATAGCAATGATAATGATAAAATAATGATACTACTAATAATAAATCATTATGATAATGACAGTAGCAACGCTAGTGGTTATAATCACTAGAATGAAGCAAGGAAAAATAAGAAACCACACGAACGTGTCAAAGGCTTAATGCACTGAGTTGTCAGGCCATATCTGTGATAGGACAACCATGGCTTGTTCATGGTTCCCCGTCGCGATGTTGAAGTTGTTAGTTAATTGTGTTAATGCCACCTTCCACTTTCCTTTGTCATGAAGGCAAGCCTTGTTTTGTGACGGAGACCTGGGACCATCTGTGGAGGCGTCCGTCGGTGTCAACGTGAAGTCGAAGGGCGCTCCTCTTGCCATGAAGTCGAAGGGCGCGGCGGGGTAGGTCGATTCGTTGCTCGTCCTCGCCCTTTCTCGCCTCTGTATACAATATCTCAGTCGCCGAAAGATATACTATAAACCTGGCCAAGAGGTCTCCTGTAGCTTGACCTCTTTTCCTTTACGATATTTTTTTTCCTGAAGCGGTAGCTGTCTTGGCTGCGTGTGCCGAATGACTATTCTGTGGATGGTGTTCTGCGTCACTTCATGGTCTGCTCATTCTTCTTCGTGTTGCGGCTAAAGGTGGAAAAGCAATGTAACGGCGACGTTTCGTAGTTTGGCCATCACTTCGTGGCGTTTAATACATGGCAACCTCTTAATGGAATTTAGGGCGATTGAGAGAGGTGCTGCAAGCCTTTTTGCTAGGCGGCATGGGGTGCTCCCGGGCCCGTTGGTGAAGGGTTTCCTTCCTTGTGTGCTCTGATGATTTCTCCGGATCGTCGGGTGCTGCAGACTTCCCCTCTAAAAGAACCTGAGAATTTTCCTTGCTGCTCTGTTAAACTCTAAGGACCTTGCCTCCGCGTTTCTTTTCCTGGCTTCCCCCTAAGTAGGAGTCGGAGAGCAGTACCTCCATTTTTGTGACATAACCGGTTATATTTATAACCACATCGCCGCCACCCTTTCCTGCCGAAGTGATTACGATGGAGTCGTCTCTTGCAAGGTCCTGTGAGGCGTTACCCTGCCAAGTGACAGGCTCACGTCTTTCACATTGTCGATTGCATAGGTCACAACTCTCGCCAGGAATCGTCTCTCGTTATTTTACGACACTGGACTCGATAAAGCTTGCCATTGACAGAGAAATTCGTCGGGCAAAGGGGTAAGGCGGTATTACTATGTTGTATAAATCGATATTGGTTAAGAGTCTGGTTAAGATAGAGCTTTTTAGAACGATCGTTGTCCATGTAAAGTGCCGCAGTTTGTAAATATAGGAAAAGGTATGAAGGGTGAACGGCCTGGGGATCAGCTGTTCTCATAGTCGTCTCCCCCCTCATCCATACCCTCCCCTTCTTCCTCCTGGTCATCGTCATCGTCATCATAACCCTCATAAATATCACTCCCCTTGTCATTATTATCAGCATCATTGCCATTATCAGCATTACCATACTCATTGCCATAATCATCATTCAGTCCCTCAATCAAATAGTCAATTTACCAGTCAACCAACTAGCCATCATCATAATCGTAAACACCTTCATCACCATCATAACTACCATTATCGTCATTATGATCACTATCAATGATACTTGCATCATGAACAATAATGATAATGATGGTAAAAATTATAACAATAATAATTATGATAATAAGAATGATAAAATAATGATGATCATTATCATAACGTTAATAATGATGATAATGATAACAAGAATAATGATAAAATTATAATAATGATAACAAGAAGAAAGATGATAAAAATGAAGATGATAAAAATAGTAGTAGTAGTACTGCTATTATGATCATTATCATTATTATCGTTATTACTGTTATCATCATTCTACTGCTGTTATTGTTGTTATAATTTTTCATTTTCATTATTGTTACTACTATTGCTATAATAGTGATGATAACAATTATACTAATAATGATGGTAGATATAATCATTATTTTATCACTATCATAATTATTATTATAATCATTATTATGAGAATTATTATTATCATTTTTATTTTGGTAATAGTAATGATAATAATGATAATAAAAAATAGCATTAACAACAGCAGTAATGTTAATGTTAATAACAATAATAATAACACACATATACACACATATATGTGTGTATGTGTGTATATATATTGTGTGTGTGTGTGTGTGTGTGTATGTGTGTGTGTGTGTGTGTATGTGTGTGTATGTGTGTGTGTGTGTGTGTGTGTGTGTGTGTTGTGTGTGTGTGTGTGTGTGTGTGTGTGTGTGTGTGTGTGTGTGTGTGTGTGTGTGTGTGTGTGTGTGTGTGTGTGTGTGTGTGTGTGTTTGTGTGTGTGTGTGTACATATATATGCATACATATATATGTGTGTGTGTATATATATATATATATAATATATATATATATATATATATATATATATATATATATATATATATACACAGGGACGCCGTCAGGCGGCCAGGGCCTCGGGCAAAGAACAGGGCAGGGCCGTCAGGGCCACATCCTTTTTAGGTGGGAAACGCCCATTTTCCCTTAAACTTTTATGTTAATATAAACTGAATGTTACTCAAACTTACAATATCACATAAATTAAAAATATATCGCTAGTTTGGCATATGATTGAGGGTATTTTTT
>NW_020870110.1:625207-647707 GCF_003789085.1 Penaeus vannamei | reverse complement strand
GCGAGGCAGCTCCTCTGTAGCGTCTGGTAATGGGTACTCGTAAATTTGAACCAAATGTGGGACGTGAATCGTAGCCATAAATTTTATTACTCTGCCCCCTACGGCCGGCTCGGGGCTTCGTCTGGGCGGGCTTACTAACGTTGTTGAAGCCTCCCGTGACGTCACACGATGACACACGATGACTCATGTGAGGAATCGTTCAATTGCACGGCCGCGGGTGCAACTTGCAACCCTGCCTGGGCTCGGCGGGTCGTGGCAGAGGGTGGCGGTAGCGGGGTCGAGCGGCCGGGCTGAAGGAACATAAGCCCAACGACTCTTCGGCGGCTGAATTCATGAATGAAAGGGGGAGAGGAGGGCAATGGGTGAGGGAAGGAGGGAGGGAAGGGGAGGGAGGGCAGAACGTTCACACTTTTCCCCCCCTTTGGACAGTTTTGCTGTGGATTTAGACTTTGTTTGAATGTCCCTTGCGATTGATTTGTGCGGGCTCGCCACCCTTCCTCCCTCCCTCCCCCTCCCGTGTCCTTCCCACCAACTACCCCTCCCCCTTTTCCCTAACTTTAACCTCAAGTTCCTTACCTTCCTTCTCCCTCCTCCCTCCCTTCCCATCCCTCCTCCCTCCCTTCCCCCTCCTCCTCCCCCTTTCCTCCCTCCTCCCTCCCCTCATCCCCTTCCCATCCCACCTCCTCCCTCCCTTCCCCTTCTCCTCCTTTCCTCCCTCTCATTATGACGTGGCCCGGAGAATTAGCTGTAGAAATTGAATGGCCATCGGCGCTTCCCGTCCGTCCAATAGAGCTCGGCGCTGCGCAAAGATGCTCGAGAAAGGATAATGAAGATCAGACGCAGAGAGACGAGGAGGAGGAGGAGGAGGAGGGAGAGGCGAAGGCGCGGGCCGGGATTTGCAGGAGTTTCAATTGAGGGAAACTCGTTGCGAGGCTGACTAGGAGGCCGTGCGCACAGGCAAACATGCGCGCACATACACACATCTGTACAGATACATACATGTATTCACACACAGGTATATATATATATATATATATATATATATATATATATATATATATTATATATATATATATATATATATATTATATATATATATATATAATATATATATTACACACACACACACACACACGCTATATATATACATATATATATATATATACAGGTGCATAGATATATGTGTGTGTGTGGTGTGTGTGCGTGACCATGTACGTATGTATGCATATATTTTCACAAATCATATATATGCCCCACGTGGTATAACGGAATCTCAAATCAACAGTAACTCACCCAAAAAAGAAAATTCAATAACGACTCATAAAACGCAAAGAATGAAGTGAATTTTGAATATTCATCGAGCATCCCACATACCACCCAGGGCGTACGACTTAGGGGGAGGGGGCGAGGGAGAGGGCGGGTACGGGAGGAGTGGAGGAGGAGGAGAGGAGGAGGAAGAGGAAGAGATCGAGGTGTGGTGGGGGGGGGGAGGAGGAGGAGGAGGAAGAGATGGAGGTGTGGGGGGAGGGGAGGAGGAAGAAGAGGAAGGGAAGAAGAAACGAAAGGGTATTTGGAAAGGGAGGGAGGAGAGACAGAAAGAAGAAAGGAGGGTATGGGAGAGGAGATGGAAGAGGATGTTAGGGACAGAAGTACGAAAGAAAGGGAGAAGAAAGGGGGTCTTAAGAAAGGGAAGAGGGAGAAAGGACGTATATAGGAGAGAAGAAAAAGCAAAAGGTAAGGGTAGAAAAACGTAAAGAGATGTCCGATAACAGAGAAAAGAAAAGCGAAAAAGAAATACAAAGAGGAAGAAGATGGTATGGGGAAATACGATTGGTTTGGGGAGAGGGAAAGGGAGGGGAGGGGGGGAGTGGAAGTAATGGAAAAAGGAGGGAAAGAGGGGGTGTGGGGGGGTGAGGGGTAAAGATATTGGCTCCAGGAAATGCAAACATCAGCTGGCGAGGATGGAATATTCTCCAGAATGCACGAAAGAGCATTTTTTTAGCGTATGGAAAAATGGGTTTCGATATTGTAGATTTTTTTCTTTCTTTTCTTCTATTTTCCTTTTTGTTGTTTAAGTTTTTGATTATTTGTTTCTTTGGGGGTGTTCCTAATACGTTTATTTTCTTTTCCTTATAAAAAAAAGTATACGTTTTGATATTGTTATATTCCGTGATCTATGCTCCTTTATAGATTTTTATTTCTCAAGATTTCGTTCTCTCTATATTGAAAGTCAATAAACATTAATAAACATCCACTAAATGACAGCTTCAAGAACAAAGGTTATAATGGGAATTTTTCTGTTCTTAAACATCCTTACATAAGAAACACACACACACTGACACTTTCTTTTCTCTCTCTTCTCTCTCTCTCTCTCTCTCTCTTCTCTCTCTCCTCTCTCTCTCTCTCTCTCTCTCTCTCTCTCTCTCTCTCTCTCTCTCTCTCTCTCTCGCTCTCGCTCAAACAAACAAACACGAGAAAAACAGAAATCTCCCCTCGTTGCCCATGAATAAAAAAAATACCCCCCCCCCCAAAGAAAAAAAAATCCAAACGACAAAAAAAAAAGAATTTATGACTATTATGCGAACCGGAATTACGCGAGTTTATGAGGTTGCGTTACCGTGGTCAGTCGTGTCTAGGCCGCTTTAGCTAAACACATAGCTCTGTGTCTCAGAACCGGAGCCGTGAATTTATAGCCCCGTATTCGCTAATGAAGAGGCTATTACCTTCGTGAGCGATAATTTATAGCCTTATATTAGAGTTTTACAGCCTTTTCACACACTCGCGACCGTCGCCTCCACAGCGCTTCCTCTGGGGGCGGGAGGGATGGAGATGTAACGTTTGCTCGGAAACGTTTGGAAGTGGGCGATTTTTGGTGATTTTTGGTGATTTTTTTTTTTTTTTTTTTTTTTTTTTTTTTGAAGGGGGTGGGTGGGAGGGAAGGGGTGGTTGTTTTGTCTTTTGGTTTAAATTCTCGTGTATTTACTCTCTTTTATTCTCTCTGTCTATGCTCTCTCTCTCTCTCTCTCTCTCTCTCTCTTCTCTCTCTCTCTCTCTCTCTCTCTCTCTCTCTCTCTCTCTGTTTGTCTGTGTATCTGTCTGTCTGTCTATCCGTCTGCTTATTTATCTGTATACTTCTCTGTCTGTCTATCTTCTTGCCTGATGTTTGTCTGCCAATCGGCCTATCTGTCTACCTATGCATATATATAAAAAAAAAACATTTTCACATATTTACATCTCACTCATGAAAAATAACCAACCCGCCCTCAGTCGAAATTATCTCTACAGTCCAACTTCTATCACCCACGCCCATCCCCCCCCCCATCCTCCCATTCCCCCGCCCCACATCCGCTTGAAACAAAATACTGAGAAAGAGAGAAAGAAAGAGGAAGAGAGAATGAGAGCAAGTAAGAAAAAGAGAAAGAGACAGGGAGAGGGAGAGAGAAAGAGAGAGAGAGAGAGAGAGACAACAGACAGACAGACAGACAGACAGAGACAGAGACAGAAAGACAAATAGACAGAGAGAAAAAGAAAGAGAAACAGTGAGAGAAAAAGAAATAGACAGACAAATATAGATAGAGACCCAAACAGACAGACAGAAACACACACACACAAACAAGAGCTAAAAAAAAAAAAAAAAAAAAAAATGAACATCACATACCGAGCCTCATCACCCCACCCTCGCCTTCCCTCCGGTAATGGGGTTATCGAAATGATTTGGGTGAGAGGTGTTCGTCCCTTCGTTGTTGTAAATGGCCGATATCCGTACTATAAAATCATTACCTCTGGCTCCGACTCTCACCTGCCACCTGGCGTGTGTATATATATAAACCTCGTGTTCTTTTTTCCTTCTTTTTCTTGATCTTTTTCTTTTTTTTTTTTTTTTTTTTTTTTTTTCTTTTTTTTTCTTTTTTTCTCTTTTTCTTTTTTTTTCCTCTTCTTTCGCTCTCCCTTTTTCTTTTTCTTTTTCTCTCTTTTCTCTCTCTCTTACTTTTTTTCTTTTTCTTTTTTCTCTCTCTCTTCTTTTTTTTTTTGGGGGGGGGGGAGTAATGGCAGTACCTGCCACATGCTACTTTTGAAGGTGTAGGACGGAGAGGGAGAATAGATGGGAGGAAGGATGGAGAGGAAGGGGAGGGAGGATAGACAGGGTAGATAGGTGGGGGGGAGGTAAGGGAGAGGGAGGATAGGTGGGGGAGGAGGTAAGGGAGAGGGAGGATGGTGGAGGGGAGGTAAGGGAGAGGGAGGATAGGTGGGAGGAAGGTAAGGGAGAGGGAGGATAGCTGGGGGGGAGGTAAGGAGAGGGAGGATAGGAGGGAGGGAGGGGATAGAGAGGCAAGGTGAGAGGAAAGACGGGGAGTGAGGATAGATAGGGAGGAGAGGTAAAGGAGAGGGTTGATAAATGGGGAGGAGGGACGAGAGAATGGATGGAAGGACGGGTTTTAGGCAGGAAGGGAGAAAGGATAGAGAAAGGATAGATGGAAGGAGCGAGAGGGCTTGGAAGGAGGCATGAAATAAAGGTGGAAGGAGGAGGGAGTGATAGAAGAAGAATAGGCAGAAAAGGAAGGAGAATAGGTGGAGGCAAAGAGAAGGGTAAAGGAGGAGGGAGGGGATGAGGGATGGGAGGGGTGGAGGGGCGGAGGAGGAGGAGGAGGGTGGAAGAGACGACATGATGTGATGAGGTGATTAGAATAATGAAAGGGGAGGGAGGAGGAGGATAAAATTATATAGCTATATCTTTGTCTACTCTGTCTGTCTGTCTGCCTCTGTCTCTCTCTCTCTCTCTCCTACATACATACATACATACATATATATATATATATATATATATATATATATATATATATATATATATATATATATATATATATATATATAAAGAGAGAGAGAGAGAGAGAGAGAGAGAGACAGAGAGGCAGACAGATGGAGAGAGAAGGAGAAAGACAGACAGACAGACAAACAAACAGACGAACAAAAAAACTGTAACAAAAAACATTTAACACAATCAACATCAAACAATGAAGCATCAAACAAATCCAAGAAAACAACAATCAACGAAAAACAATCAACAAACAAGCAAACTAAAACAGTTACATCCTCCCCCAAACCAGGGACACACCGAGGTAGAGAACCAGGTAGAAAAAAAAGAGGAAGGAAGGTAGAAAAATAGATAAGTAGAGGGACAGGTAGACTCTCCTCTCAGCAGGTTACCGTGTTCAGGCCGTATACATCCGTGTTCAAAGACTTAATGGTTTATTTAACATTGCCTTAACCCTGATCAGCAAATGTTGGGTTGAGAGGGCGAAGGAGGAGGGGGAGAAAGTCAAAATGGAGGGGCATTTTTTTTTCTTTTTCTAATAGAAGAGGGGGAGAAGGAATGGGTGAGAGGGAGTAAGAAGGGGAGAGAGGGAAGGAAGGAGAGAGGGAGGGAGGAGAGAGAGAGAGAGGGAGATGGAAGAGGAAGAGAAGGAATGGGTGAGAGGGAGTAAGAAGGGAGGAAGAAGGGAGGGTGGGAGGGTGGAAGGAGAGGGAGGGAAGAGATTTAGGGAGGGAAGGGAGAAAGAGAGAGAGAGAATCTATATATATACATACATGTACTGTTTATATATACGAATTTACACAGAAAGAGAGAGGGAAAGAAAGGAAAGGAGAAAGAGAAAGAGGAAAAGAGAAACAACAAACAGACAGACAAATAAAGACACACAGAAAAAAGACAAACAAGAAAGAAAGAAAAAAAATACACAAGATCAAGATCGTAAATTTAATAAGAGGGTTCTCAACCAGAAACCACCACCTCCCTCCCCCCCCCCTAGCCAAGCACAGCCAAGACAAAGGACCACCTCAGACGTTACAAAGAAGTGACAGTGATGTGAGGTTGCACGCTGCATGACTGACATGAGGGTGACTGTACGTAAGCCCTGATGTCACTGCCACCACTGCTGTCACTGCCGCCATTGCTGTCACTGTCATCTCTATCTCACCTCCCCTCCTCCACGTTCCTCTAACTGTTGCCAGATGCGAGGAGCCAATGTTGCCACGTACTCACGCAATTGCAAAGGGAATACAGAAGCAATATGGGCGAATTTGCAAAGAGAGTCGCGATAGAGAGAAAGTAAATAAGAAAGAGAGAGAAAGAGACAGGGAGAAAGAGAGAGAGAGAGAGAGAGAGAGAGAGAGAGAGAGAGAGAGAGAGAGAGAGAGAGAGAGAGAGAGAGGAGAGAGAGAGAGAGAGAGAGAGAAGAGAGTAAGAGAAAGAGAGAAGATTGAGATTGAGAGAGAGAGAGAGAGAATAAGTAAGAGAGAGAAAGAGAGAGAGAGAAAGAGAGAGAGAGAGAGAGAGAGAGAGAGAGAGAGAGAGAGAGAAAGAGAGAGAGAGAGAGAGAGAGGAAGAGAGAGAGAGAGAGAGAGAGAGAGAGAGAGAGAGAGAGAGAGAGAGAGAGAGAGAGAGAGAGAGTGAAAGAGAGCGAGAGAAAGAAATAGACAAATTAAATACTTAAAAAGGGGGAAATGCCTTTGTTATGGTCCTTATGGTTGTTTTAACTCGGATGATAAGATCAAATAAGATTTTGTGGTTTAAGAATAGGAGTATATGGAATGCACAAAAATATACGAATGCTATTCATTTAATAAATCTATAAGTTTATTTGGAAGCTACACCAGCCTTACAAAGTATACGTAAGCACTTATAATACGAGCAGAACGGAAAAGAACAAATGAACAAAAAATAGATAAATAATTAGAGAACATAATTTCTGTCAGAGAGAAGTAAACCAGGAAAGAGAAACCAAGAAAGATAGAGCAAGATAACGCTTGATGAGATACCTTGAATGAGAAGAGGAGAGAGAGAGAGAGAGAGGAAGAGAAAGAGAAAGAGAGAGAGGCAGACAAACAGACAAAGAAGACAGGGACAGAGAGAAAACAGACGAAAAGAGAGAGAGAGAAAAAACAGAAGGAAAGACAGAGAGAGAAAACAGAAAGAAAGAGAAAAATAAAGACCGATAAAGAGAGAGAGAGAGAGATGACAGAAAGAAGAAAAAAAAGACCGATAAAGAGAGAGACAGAGCGAGCGAATTAGACCCTCATTATTCCTCCTAATGACAAGATGCACTAGGTTTATCGGTGATTTACACGTAGTTGCTAAAGCGGGCCACAGGTACACATGAGGAACGGGGGGTGGGGGGTGAGGTAGGGAAGAGGGGAGAGGGGAGAGGATACATCCAGTGAGGAAGAGAGGAAATGGGGGAGGAGGGAGAGGTTGGGGAAAGCCCATTGAGGAAGGGAAGAAGGTAGGGAAGAGGGTGGGGGATAGGGGGAGGGGAGAGGGAGAGGATACATCTAGTGAGGAATGGGGGAGAGAGGGGTTGGGAGAAAGCTCATTGGTATGGGAAGAGGGTGGTGGAGAGGGGAGAGGGAGAGCATACATCTAGTGAGAAATAGAAGGCTGGGGGGGAGATGGGAGAGGGGGAGGTAGTTCTCCTGGTGAGGAAGGAAAGAGGAGGAGAGAGGGGGAGAGGGAAGGTAGTACATTCAATGATAAAGGGAAGGGGCTGGTGGAGAACCGAGTGGGGGAGGTAATAGATCTAGTGAAGAAGGAAAGAGGAAGAGAGAGGGAGAGGGGAAGGTAGCACATCCAATGAGGAAGGGAAGGGAGAGAATAGAGAGAGGAGGGGGGTGAGGTAGTACATCCAGGGAGTAAGGGAAAGGGATGGGGGAGAGGGGAAAAAAAGAAAAGAGGTAGGTAGTACACCCATTGAGAAAGGGAAGGAGGTGGGGGAGGAGGGAGAGTGGGGGAGGGAATAGAGAGTGAGGAGCGAGATAGAGGAAGGGGGCGGCGAAACATCAATTAAGGAAGTGGGAGAGGGAGAGAGAGGGAAGCAGAACATCCAGGGAGGAGAGGTATGAGAGCGAGGGAGGGAGGGAGGGAGGATATAAAGGGGAAGGGAACTAGAGACGGGGAGGGAGGGGAGAGGGAGAATATCCAGAGGGGAAAGGGAGGAGAATGGGGAGAGGGGGAGAGGGGGGAGATCTCCTAGGGGAGAGGAAAGGGAGGAAGAGCCAAAGAGGGAGAGAGAATATTCACTGAAGAGGAACGGAATGACCATCAAACGAGGGAGGGAGAAGAGGGGGAGGGAGAGAGAGGGAGAGGAGAGGGGAAGAGTACGATGCAATGGGGAGATGAGTAAAAGTTGGAGTTTAAAGTTGTTGCAATGGGTACACTAGAGAGAACATTTTGAAGAACATGATGATTGGATAAACTTTCTACATACTGAATATAACATTTTTTTGTGTGTGTTTTGATTAAAACTGATTTGTTCTTAGATATCATTTCTGCTAAAACAAAAACTATTAATGCCTAAAAACTTATGCAATAATCTGTAGACGATCTATTATAGTTCTCAAAAACAAATTCTACAAGAAAATTAAATAAAAAGATAGACTAAAAAACAGAATGACATCCATAAAACATTTTTATTTTTCGAATGACACCAAGTTACATCAATCAAAGAAGAAGAAATAAATGAGAAAGTGAGAGAGAAGAAGAAAAAAAAATCGTGAATGGAAAATAGCTTTTCGAAATTAACGGGAAAACTTTCGTGGGAATGAAGGAACAGGAGAGGGGGGGGGGGTGGGGGGGACGAGATGAGGTGGGGGGGGAGGTTGAAGGAGAGAAGGAGGGACAGGAAAGGATATCATATCTTTGGACAAGGAAGTGAGAATGGGCGTGAGAAATGAGAGGGAGGGGGGAGGTCCAAGAATTAGGAGATGAGATAAGGAAAGAAAAGAAAGGGAATAATAGATGAATGGACAATAGATGGACAATGGGATAAATCGTTAAATCAGCACATTAATGATAGCGATTATAGACTTTTGCTTGATAATTAATGAGAAAAAATGAGAGAGAGAGAGAGAGAGAGAGAGAGAGAGAGAGAGAGAGAGAGAGAGAGAGAGAGAGAGAGAGAGAGAGAGAGAGAGAGAGAGAGAGAGAGAGAGAGAGAGAGAGAGAGAAGAGAGAGAGAGAGAGAGAGAGAGAGAGAAGAGAGAGAGAGAGAGAGAGAGAGAGAGAGAGAGAGAGAGAGAGAGAGAGAGAGAGAGAGAGAGAGAAACAGAAAGACATACGAAAAGAAAGAGAGAGAGAAACAAACAAACCAAACCAAAACCAAAAGAAAAACAGAGAACAGAAACAGAGAAAGCGAAAGACAGAGAGAAAGAGAATAAATAAGCAGCGATGAAAGGTAGAGAGCGAAGACAAGAAGAGATTAGAGTGACTGTATTGATCCGTCGGGTTGAAGTGTGGATGAGGAAGAGGCTTAAAGAGGAGAATTAAAACTTTTTTATTATTTTTCTCCCCTTCGAGAACTTTCAAAAATGACTTCTCGCGTTAATGGGATATGGGAATTTCCATCACTGAAGAAGGGAGAGGAAAATCGTGTAGTAGTTGTAGTCTTTATTATTATTATTATCATTGGTAGTAGTAGTAGTAGCAGTAGTAGTAGTAGTAATAGTAGTAGCAGAAGTAATATTATCATTATTATTATTAGTAGTAGTAGTAGTAGCAGTAGTAGAAGTAGTAGAAGTAGTAGTAGTAGTAGTAGTAGTAGTAGTAGTAGTATCCCCAGTAGTAGTTGTGATTGTTGTTGTTGTTGTTATCATCGTCATAATCGTCGTTGCAGCTTTGATAATACATTTGCAATACCTATGCAACATCACCAATACCATCAAACACACAATTACACAACAACACCTCAACACTCACACTCAACACAAAACACACACAAACACCAAAATCCACCCAAGTTAAAAACAAAGTTGAAATAAGTCACCCAAGCCAACCGCGACCCAATTACAACCCCTTCTGCAATCTGGATCAACATTATGGCAACGCGATACGATTTACAGACAACAACAATGATTGCTATAAGTGTTGTCGCCGAAAGGGAAACTTGGAGGCAAACGGAGGACCTCATAACTTCTTCGCTCGATTCCATTCCTATGTTAAACAAGGAACTTCTGAAGTTATATTGCTAATTAAGGAGGAAACGGTGAGGCTTTGAGTGATGATTAGGAAAGAGGGGGGGTGAGGGAGTAATAGAACAGGAGGGAGGGGGGTGAGGGTATAGAAGAGGAGGGGTGGTGAGATAATAGAACAGAGGGGAGGAGAGGGAGTGGAGGAGGGGACATAGAACAGAGGGGGAGGGGATGAGGGGTATTAGAAGGGAGGAGGGGGGTGAGGGGTATAGAAGAGGAGGGAGGGGTGGGGTATAGAAGAGGAGGGGGGCGAGGGGTTATAGAAGAGGATGGGGGAGGGGGAGGGGATATAAAGGGAATGTGAGGAGTGTAGAAAATGAGGAGAGGGGAGGGGGTGAAGGGGGAAAGAAGAAAACAGGTGAAGGGAATGAGGAAAGAGTTGTAAGAAGGTGGGAGGGAAAGGAAGAGAAAGAGATGGAATGAGAGAGATTTCAAAAATAGAAAGAGAGCAGGAATGAAAGAAAAAGAGAGAGTAATAGGAGAGAGAGAGATAGAGAGACGGAGAAAGAAAAGAGAGAAAGAGATACAGACAGAGAGAGAGAGAGAGAGAGAGAGAGAGAGAGAGAGAGAGAGAGAGAGAGAGAGAGAGAGAGAGAGAGAGAGAGAGAGAGAGAGAGAGAGAGAGAGAGAGAGAGAGAGAGAGAGGAGAGAGAGAGAGAGAGAGAGAGAGAGAGAGAGAGAGAGAGAGAGAGGAGAGAGAGAGAGAGAGAGAGAGAAGAGAGAGAGAGAGAGAGAGAGATGAGAGAGAGAGAAGAGAGAGAGAGAGAGAGAGAGAGAGAGAGAGAGAGAGAGAGAGAGAGAGAGAGAGAGAGAGAAGAGAAGAGAAGGAAAGAGAGAGAGAGAGAGAGCGGAAAGGATGGCAGAGGGTGAAGCCATTAACAACGATTACCGCTACTCACAAGCCAGCAAAGAGGTACAGTCGCTCTGCAACCCTCCTCTCTCTCTCTCTCTCTCTCTCTCCTCTCTCTCTCTCTCTCTCTCTCTCTCTCTCTCTCTCTCTCTCTCTCTCTCTCTCTCTCTCTCTCTCTCTCTCTCTCTCTCTCTCTCTCTCTCCTCTCTCTCTCTCTCTCTCTCTCTCTCTCTCCCTCTCCTCTCTCTCTCTCTCTCTCTCTCTCTCTCTCTCTCTCTCTACCCCCCCCCCTCTCTCTCTCTCTCTCTCTCTCTCTCTCTCTCTCTCTCTCTCTTCTCTCCTCTCTCTCTCTCTCTCTCTCTCTCTCTCTCTCTCTCTCTCTCTCTCTCTCTCTTCTCTCTCTCTCTCTCTCTCTCTCTCTCTCTCTCCTCTCTCTCTCTATCTCATTCTATCTCTCTCTCTTTTTCTTTATTTTCTTTCTCTCTTACCTTTCTTCCCATCTTCCTTAAACTGCTATTTCCCTAACCTCCTTTACCTTTTTCTTCTTCCCTCCTTCTCTCTTCCTTCTCTTTGCTTTCCCTCCATCTCTCCATCTCTCCTTCCCTTCGTTCTCCTTTCCATTTCTCTTCTCACTCTCTCTTTCTTTAACCCTTTCCCTTACCTCCTTCCCCACATCCCTCCCTCTGTCTTTCCTCCCACAACCTCCCCCCCCATCCTTTACCTTCGTCTCCCTTCCCTCCATCTGCCTTTCCTCCCTCACCTCACCCCTTCTCCTTTCTCCCTCTGACTTTCTTCCCTTAACCCCCCCCCACTTACTTTCTCCCCCACCCCCACCTTTACTTTCTTCCTCTCTCCCGCCTTCACTTTCTTCCCCTTTCCCTCTCTTTGCCTTTACTTTCTTCCCTTTCCCTCTCTTTACCTTTACTTTCTTCCCCTTTCCCTCTCTTTGCATTTACTTTCTTCCCCTTTCCCTCTCTTTGCCTTCCCTCCTTCAATCGCCCCCCCCCCTTCTCCCTCGCATACACCTGCAAGAAGGGTTTAATTAGCATCAAAATCCCAGAGGCCAATAAACAAGCCAGTAGAGAATGGGGAGGGGGTAGAGGAAGGGGGGGTGGGGAGGAAAAGGGGAAGAGGGGGGAAGAGGGGGGAGGGGAATCGACCTCTTCGACGTTCGTGAGATCTTAAAGGGAAACAAACCGAGGGCTTTTAATCCCTATTTTCCTCTCTATCAATCTCTTTCTTTCTTTCTCTATTAATCTCTGTCTCTATCTCTCTCTCTCTCTCTCTCTCTCTCTCTCTCTCTTCTTCTATCCTGCTTTAGTGACTTTATGCAATACTTATAAATTTGAATATACAAGAAACCCTCAGTACAGTACATCTTTCCTTATAATTTTTTTTTCTTCTCCTACTCCTCCTTCATCCTCCCCTCCCTCTTCCTGTTCCCCTTCCTACATCAAAATTTTCCTCTTTTCTCTTCTGTTCCCATAAAATCGTCACTTCTCTCTCTCTCCCTTCCCTTTCATATTCCCAAGCTTTTATCTATTCTTGCCTCCTATCATCTCTTTTCCTCCTCACTCCTACTACCTTCTCCCTTCCCCTCTCCTCCCTTTCCCCGTCTGTCCTTATCCCTGATCCTATCTAGCTCCTATCCTTCTTCGTCCTCTCCCTTTCTTCCTTCCCTATCTAACCCAACTCTCCTCCTCACCTACCGGGTAGGTAGATGGGTAGGCTACCCATCGTCTAACCCTCCTCCCTCTCTCATACTCTTTCTACCTTCTTTCTCTTCTCCCTCCCTATCCTATCTAGCCTCTTGGCCTCATCCTCCCTCAATCCTTTCCCCTAATCCTCCTCCTCCTCCTCCTTCTCTCCTTCCCTCTCATTCTTTCTCTATCCCCTCCCTCCCTCCTCCCTGCCCATCCCTAACCCTTCTCTCTCGCATCCATTCCCTTCCATGCCTTCCTTCTGCTTTCCTCTCTCCTCCCTCCTTGCCCTTCCTACCTCCCTCCCGTCCCTTCCCTAACCCCGCATCCCTTCCCCCTGCCTTCTTCCCATCCCATCCTTCTCCCCCACCCTCCCATCCCATCCCCCTCCCACCTCCCATCCCACTCCTTCCCATCCCATCCCATCCCTCCCTCCCTCCAACGCCTTCCCTCTCCCTTCCCTAACCCCCTCCCTCCCTCCACCCTTCCAGCCCTCCGCCCTCCTTCCCCCTCTGCCTCGTAAAGCTGTCACCCTGCCGCCGCCGGTGTTCTGCCACCATCATCCCCTCTGCCAACGACTGGGGGCAGCGTTCGCGTAGCCTTCACTCAGGCAGCTGGATTAAGAGTCGTGTTATCCCTTAGGCAAATCTACGCGAACGGTATTGGTACATGCGCGTGGAGCCGCTGCGTGTGCGTGCGTGTGGTGTTTGTGTAATGAGTGGAGTGGAGTAGATGAGTGTGTGTGTGTGTGTGTGTGTGTGTGTGTGTGTGTGTGTGTGTGTGTGGTGTGTGTGTGAGTGTATGTGTGTGTGTGTGCGCGTGTGTGGTGTTGTTGTGTTTGTTTAGTGGACGTGTGTATGTGTGCCTGTTTGTTTGAGTGGGCGTTGTGTGTGTAAGTTGGTGCGTGTGTGTTGTGAATGTCTCTGATTTGTGTCTACCTTTGTTTGTGTTCGTTTGTGTATCCTTGTGTTTGTGCTTTTCTGACTTGGTGTTTATGCGAATACATTTATTCATAATGTTTTTTTCTTTGTTGTTTGTTTGTTTTGTGTGTTTGTTTACTTCTTTGTGCTAAGAAGGATTTGCATGATGTTCATATGTTCATTTGTAGGTGTTATCGCGCTAGTTACCGACGTATAACATTATTTCTCTCAATCAATTTTAGAAGAGTTAAAAATATATATATAGGCTATTTGGCTTCAACACCTCCTACCATCCCTCCCCTACCTATCACAATCCTATTCCGTGGATACAGCTGTACCCGATCCCTCACCCCACTCCCCACCCCTCCCACCCCCCCCACCCCCTGGTTCTCTCGCATCCATCTATCCTTTAAAGTCTACCCTACCCCTACCCCCTACCCCTCTCAGCCGATTCCCATTGTCAAACCTTCTCTCGCATGTGACAATCTTGCAAAACATTTTTCTTTGAAGAAGATGCTCGAGACACGGTTTTTCTCTCTCTCTCTCTCTCTCTCTCTCTCTCCTCTCTCTCTCTCTCTCTCTCTCTCTCTCTCTCTCTCTCTCTCTCTCTCTCTCTCTCTCTCCTCTCTCTCTCTCTCTCTCTCTCTCTTCTCTCTCGCTCTCTCTCTCTCTCTCTCTCTCTCTCTCTCTCTCTCTCTCTCTCTCTCTCTCTCTCTCTCTCTCTCTCTCTCTCTCTCTCTTCTCTCTTCGCTCTCTCGCTCTCTGTCTCATCATCTATCTCTATCTCTATCTATCTATCTATCTACCTATCTATGTAGATAGATGTATATTTCATTCTACCTATCCAGCTATCTATCTATCTATTTATTCATCTACTTATCTATGAGTCTATCTATTTATCTGTTGTCTGTTCTGTCTATCTATATGTCTACATCTCATGTCACGCGCTCTCTCACTCTCACTCTCACTCTAAATCTCTAATTCACTCTCACCCTTCGCTCTCACTCTCACTCTCATTTACACTCTCTTTCTCGCTCTCACTCTCACCCTCCCTCACACCCTCACCCTCACCTCCACTCTCACCCTTACCCTCACTCTCACCCTCCCTCCCTACACCTATCCTCACCCACCCTCACACCCTCCCTCACACCCTCACCCTCTCCCTCACACCCTCACTCTGCTTCTTTCCGGAATGTTCCATGAACCTCGTCTTGAGCGGGATGGTTCTGTCCTCATCCCACTCGCTTGCTTCACTCTCTCCTCAGCTTGATGTCTTTACTTCTTCATTATCCTGGTTTCGCTTTCCACTTTTTTCTCTGTTGGCCTTTTCGCTTTGTATTTCTGGTTTATTATTGTTGTATTGTTGTTTTATTGGTTTTGTTATTATTGGTGTCATTGTTGTTATTGTTGTTGATGTTATTATTATTATCATTGTTATTATTATTATCGTTATGATCATTATACTCCTCCTATTTTCTCTCTTTCACCTTCTTTGCCCTTTCTATCCTCTTACCCTCCTCCTTCCTCCTTCATTCTCAACCTCCTTCTCCTACTTCTCACCTCATCCTCCCTCCCTCTCAGCCCTCCTCCTCTTACCCTCCTCTCACCCTTTTTCCTCCTCCCTCTCCTCCTCCCTCTACCCTTCACTCCTCCTCTTCCTCCTTCCCTCTCGCCCCTCCTCCTACTTCCCTCTCACCCTCCTCCTCCTCCCTCCCTCCCTCTCTTACCCTCTCGCCCTCGTCCTCCTCCTACCTCCCTGTCACCCTCCTTCTAGCTTCACCCTCCTCCTCCTCCTCCTACCCGCTCCTCTCACTCCCTCTTCCCCCTCCTACCTCTCACTCCTTCTCCTCCTCTACCCTCTCACCTCCTGCTCCCCTTCCCTCCCTCTCACTTTCTCCTCCTCCTCCCCCCTTCTTCATCACCTCCTCCTCCTCCTCCCTCCCTCTCTTCATCACCTCCTCCTCTTCCCTTCCTCTCACCCTCCTCCTCCTCACCTCCTCCCTTCCTCACCCTCTCTCCCCCCATCCTCCTTCTCGCCCCTTCATCCTCCTCCTTCCCTCCTTCCCCCTTCCTTCGGGCCTCGCCATTTGCTCTCTCACCTTTAACGGGTTCAGAGGATGATTCCTATCCTCGCCAAACACAAACTCTGCCTGCCCTGGGACTGAATATTCCCTTTGTCTTTATCTTTGTTTTGTTTTTGTTTTTGCTTTTTTTTGCTTTTATTTCTTTAGCTTTGTGTGTGTGTTTTTTCTCGAGTTTTTTTTTTCTTTCTTTTTTTCTGGGTTGTTGTTGTTGTTGTTTTTCTTTCCTTTTTTTGATTTTCTTTCTTTTTCTATTTTTCTTTTTTTCTTTTTTTTTCTTTTTCTTTTCTTTTCTTTTCATTCTTTTCTTGTTCATTTCTTTTCATTCTTCTTTTCTTTTCTTCTGAGGGAAGATGTGTTTGTCCCGTAATTATGGTTTCTTATGTATCCCCTCTTTTGTCTCCTCACTTCCTTCCCTATTCTCGCCTCCTCTCCTGCTTCTCTTTCTTCCACCCTTCACCCTTTCCTAAAATCCGTTCTCCTTTTCTTCACTCCCCCTCTTATCTTTTCCACTTCTTATTTCCTTCCTTATCTTCCCTCTCCCTCTTATCTTCTTCTTTTCCACTTCTTTATTCCCTTCCTTATCTTCCCTCTCCCTTCTCTTTTCCACTTCTTTTCCAGCTTATCTCCATCTTTTCCATTTCTCATTCCCTTCCTTATCTTCCCTCTCCCTCTTCTCTTTTCCACTTCTTATTCAATTCTTTATCTTCCCTCTCCCTCTTCTCTTTTCCACTTCTTATTCCCTTCCTTATCTTCCCTCTCCCTCTTATCTCTTCCACTTCTTATTCCCTTCCTTATCTTCCCTCTCCCTCTTATCTCTTCCACTTCTTATTCCCTTCTTTATCTTCCCTCTCCCTCTTATCTTTTCCACTTCTTATTCCCTTCTTTATCTTCCCTCTCCCTCTTATCTTTTCCACTTCTTATTCCCTTCCTGTCCTCGATTTCCTTTTGCCTTGTTCGCCTTTCCTTTCTCCTTTTCTCGTCTCATCCTTCTTATCCCTTTCTCCTTTCTTTCGTTTCCATCTCTTCCCTTTTCATCGGTTTTCTCGTCCTCCTATTCCTTCCGCTTCTCTTGCTTTCTCTTCTTACTCTCTCCGTCTGTCTCTGATTCCCCTCTTTTCATTTTTTTTTTATACTTTCATTCTCTCTTACTCTTTCCCTTGCTCCCCTCTCTTTCTTTCCCCTTTCTCTCTCTGTGCTGTGCTTTCTCTTTTTCTCTAATTTTCTTTCTTCCGTATTCCACTCTCCTTCTCTTCTCCTTACTCTCCTCCACTCTTTTTCTCTCACCTGCTTCTCCTCCTTAGCGTGCTTTCTCTTTCTCTGCCCTTCGTCTTCTCCGTACGCCTATCTCCTTCCTCCTTCCCTCTTTCCTTTCTCTTCTCTCTCTCTCTCTCCTCCACCCCGTTCTCCCCTTACCTCTGCCTACTTTCCCCCTTCCCTATTTTCCTTACCTCTTTTTCTCTCTCCCTCCCCCTTTCCTCTCCTTCTCCTCCTATACCCTCCTTCCTCTATTTTTCTTTTCTTCCAATCCCTCTTCTCTCTCTTCCCTCCCTTTCCTTTCTCTCTTCCTTTTCCCTCTTCCCTTCTCTCCCTCCCTTCCCTCTTCCTCTCTTCATTTCCCTCCTTCCCTCTTTCTCCCTCCCTTCCCCTTTCCTCTCTTCCTTTCCCTCTTCCCCTCTCTTTCTCCCTTCCTTCCTCTTCCCTCTCTTTCTCTCCTTTATTTCCTCATTCATTTCTTTCTCCCTTCCCTTTCCTTTCTTCCTTTCCCTCTTCCCCTCTCTTTCTCCCTCCCTCCCTCTTCCCGTTTCACACCTCTCATGCCCCACCTTTCCGAGGCCGTCTCGCATATACGTCCATCGTTAAATTTCCTTCTCGAAAGATAATTTAACTGTTAAACTCTCATTATCTCTTTCCCTCCTTACACACTCCTACCTCCTGTCATCATCATTATTGTCATCTCCTTCTTTCAACATCGTTCTTTTCTTTTTAGATTCTTCTTTTTTTCTTTTTCTTTTGTCTTTTCTTGGTTCTTCTTTTTTGTTTTTCTTTTCTCGTCTTTAATTTAAACTCTCTAATATCCCCCTTTTTTTCTCTTTTCCTTCTTTTGGCTTAAATATTCGCCTCCCTCCCTCCTTCCTCTTCCCTTTTCTTTCTCTCCTTTTTAGAACCCGATCATTCATTTTTTTCTCTCTCCCTTTCCCCACCACACTCTTATCCTCCCCCTCACCCCTCCCCTCCCTCCTACTGGTTCCTCCCCCCCCACCACCACACTCTCTCCACCTCCCCTCCCCTCCTGATTACTTTCTACCCTATCCTCCTACCCTCCCCCTCACCCATCCCTTTCCCCTCCGGCCCTTTTCCCCCCCCCCCAACTTTTCCCCTCCCCCCACCCACTCCCCATTACCCTGCTCCCATCCCCCCTCCCCATCCCCCACCCACCTCCCCCTCCCCCTCGCTCCCCTTCTCCCCCTTTTTCTCCACCTCCCCCACCACACCCATACCCTCCTCTCTCCTCTCCCCTCTCCCCTCCCTCCATCCCTTCCCCCTAACCCTTCTCCCCCCCCAACTTCTCCCCTCCCCCCACACCCTTACCCCTCCCTCTCTCCCCTCGCCCCCCCCAACACCATACCCCCCTCTCTCCCCTCCCTGCGTACCCCTCTCCCCCCACCACAGTTCAAGGCAGACGTGTGACCCTCGCTTATACCAAGACCAAGTTTTCCCGTGAGGTTTTCAGTTTATGCAAATGAAGGAATATTCTAAGTGTTTATCTCCGGTTCTTTCTATCTTTTTTTTTTTTCTTTTTTTTTGTATTTTTTTTATTGTTTGTATCTTCTTCTTTTTCTTTTTTTTGTTTTGGAGGGGGGGGGTGTTGAATTAACTTCATAATACCGTTTTATCTTTTTTATGTTGTAAGAATCGCTCCACGAGTAAACAGTTATTTATTTTCCTTTATTTTTTTTCTTCTCTTTTCCTTCTTGTTCCTCTCTTCTTTCTTATTCTTTTCTATTCCACTTTTCCTTATTTTTTTTCTCCTTTCCCCTTTTCTCTGGTCTTTTTTCAGCCTCATTGTACTTCCTTTTTTTTCTGTATTATTTTCTTCCCCTTCCCTTTCATTCCCTTTTTATTCTCTCTCTCTTTTCTTTCCCCTTTCTTCTCTCACCTTTTTCTTCCCCTCCTCTCTCATTCCCTTTTCCTGCTGCTCTCATCTATCCGTCCCCTTTCTTCTTCCCTAGTTTTTTCACTCATATTTTCTCCCCTTTTCCTTCTTTTCCCTTTCTTCTTCTCATCTTTTTCTCCACCCTTGCTTCTTTCTCTTTCTTCTTCACCTTTATCTTCCCCTCCCCTTTTATTTTTTTCTCTCTCATTTTTTTCTTCCCCTTTCCTTCTTTTCATTTTTTCTCTCTTCTTGTCTTCCCCTTTCCTTCTTCCCCATTTTTTCTCTCATCTTCTTCCCTCCCCCTCTCCTTCATTCCCCTCTTCTTTTTCACCTTACTTCATTCACCATTTTATCATCCCCGCCTTCTTCCTCTCCCGATCCACTCCGTGTCTCTCGCCGGCTTTCCCCTTCAACCCAAATTGATTGGCCAATCGGAATTTCGCGTAATAATCAACACATCATCTTCAACGGCCTTCGCATAACCGCCCAAATCCACATATTTCCGATAACGTGAAGATTCTAACCTAATTTTCTCTCCGCGTTCAGCCCAGGTGGATAAATGTGTATGTACGTTCATCAGGGGGGGGGGTTCTTTTTTTTTGTTGTGCTTGTGTGTTTACTTTTTCTCTCTTTCTGTCTCTGTTTGTCTTGTTCTTTGTTTCTGTCTCTTGTCTTTTTTTCTCTATCTCTCTCTTTTTTTTCTGTCTCTGTCTTTCTCTCTCTCTTTCTTTCTTTGCTCTCTCTCTCTCTCTCTCTCTCTCTGCCTCTCTCTCTCTCTTCTCTCTCTCTCTCTCTTCTTCTCTCTCTCTCTCTTCTCTCTTCTCTCTATATATATATATATAATATATATATATATATATATATATTACTATATATATATTATATATTTCTCTCTCTCTCTCTTTCTCCCTCTCTCTCTCTCTTTTCTCCCTCCCCTTTTTTCTCCTCGCTCTCTCTCTCTCTCTCTCTCTCTCTCTCTCTCTCTCTCTCTCTCTCTCTCTCTCTCTCTCTCTCTATCTCTCTCTCTCTTCTTCTCTCTTCTCTCTCTCTCTCTCTCTCTTGTCTTATATGTATAAAGGAGTGTTATTCTTACACTAGCACATTTGTTCTTTCTTCCTTGTTCTTATTATCAATGATTTAGACAATTTCTGAATATTTCATACGCGCTCTGGAGTATAGCTTCTACCTTCAACTTTTCGCATAAATTTTCGGTTGCAGTTCATTCTCTTTTTTTCTCTCGTTTTTTGTTTTTTTCTCTCTGCTCTTCTTTTTTTTTTTTTTTTGATGGGGGGGGGGGGGTAGAGGGAGAATTTATGTTTACAGTTATTGGAATGGGGGGTAGGGGAGTGTAAATGGGTTTTGCGTCTCCCTCCTCCTGGTCCACCACCTTAACCTTCCTCTCTCCCTCCCATCGCTCCACCAAACTCCCTCCCTTTCTCCCTTCGCGGCCCCCTTCCACATGTTACTCTGACGCGTTCTCCCGTCGCCTTCTGCTCCACCACCCCTTCACTTCTCCCTCCATTTCACCCCCACCCCCACATTCACCACAACCACCATCTCCTCCCCCTTCCACACCCGTTTCCTTCTCCCCCTCCATTCCCTCACACCTTCCCTTCTCCCTCCGATCCAATCCGCCCCACCCCCTCCACCGCAACCCCACCCTCTCCTCCCCTCCACACCCTTTCCTTCTCCCTCCCATCCCCTTTCACACCTTCTCCTTCTCCGTTCCATTCCCTCCCCCCACGGCCTCCTCCAGCCCACCACAGGCCACTCCCTCCAGACCTCCCCTTCCACACCCTTTCCTTGCTCCTCCATTCCCCTTACACCCTTTCCCTCCTTCCCTCCATCCCCCTCCCGCCCCCACCCTCCTCCACCACAAACCACCCCTCACCTCCCCGTCCCACACCCTTCCTTTCTCCCTCCATCCCCTCCCAACACCTTCCGCTTTCCTCCCTCGCATTCCCCTCCCCCCGCCCAATCCTCCCCTCCACCCAAAAACAAACACCCTCACCTTTTCCCCTCCCACATTCGGACCCTAATTCTCCCCACCCCCCCACCGCCTTCTTCGGCCCGGGGAGTCCCTAACGGCAGAATCTCAAGGTCGCTGTTATAAAGTAGACAGTCTTTCATGGCGCCTTTTCCTCCTCTGCCATAAATCAGCTGTCTTACTCTCTGCATGCCGGGGTCAGGGAGGGAGGGAGGAGAGGGAGGGAGGAGGGAGGGAGGGAGGGAGGGAGAGAGGAGGGAGGGAAGAGAGGGGAGGAGGAGGGAGATGAGGGAGGATGGGGGCGGGGGGGGGAAGGAGACTGTGGGGGTGACTGGGAGGATGGGGGGACGGGAGGAGGACGAGGGAGGGAGGGAGGGAGGAAGGAAGGGTGGGAGAGAGGGAGGGAGGGAGGAAGGGAGGAGGGAGGGAGGGAGATGAGAGGGTGACTGGGAAGGAGGGAGGATAGGGGGATGGAGGAAGGGAGGGAGTGGTGTGATGGGAGGATGGGGAGGGAAGGAGAAGAGGAATGGAGAAAAGGAGGGAGGATGGGGAGGAAGGGAGGGAGACTGTGGGGGAGATAGGCAGGGAGGATAGGGAGGGGAGACTGTAAGGGTGACTGGGAGGGAAAAAGGGATCTAGGGAGGAGAGGGAAAGGGATGGGAGGGAGGATGGAGGAGAGGTAGGAAGAGAGGATGGGATGGTGTAGGGAGGAGGCGAGGCTGGGGATTGTAAGGAAGAATGGGGAGGGGGATGGTAGGAAGGAAGACTAGGAAGAGGAGGAAGAGGGAGAAGGAGGCTGAAGGTGGAGGGGAGGAGGGAAGTGCGAGTAGAGGACAGGGTTGAAGAGGTGGGAGGATATAGGGGGGGGGGATGATAGGGAGAATGAGGATGAGGGAGGGGTGGAGCAGAGGGAAGGGAGGATGTGGAAGCGTTGGAGGGAGGGCGTGAGGAGATCCCAGAGAGAAGGAGATGAGAGGGAGTGTTTGAGGTGGGGGTGAAGGGAGAATGCAGGGAAAGAAGGTGGAAAGGTGAGAAAAGAGGACTGGGGTAGAATAAGGTAAGCATGGTGAGAAGCGGGAGGTTGTGGAGCGGGGAAATAGAGAGAGAGAGAGAGGAGAAGAGAGAGAGAGAGAGAGAGAGAAGAGAGAGAGAGAGAGAGAGAGAGAGAGAGAGAGAGAGAGAGAGAGAGAGAGAGAGAGAGAGAGAGAGACAATAGACCGGAGAGAAAGTAAGAAAGAGAAACAGAAAGAGAAAAAAATACCTCCCCCTAAAAAAAGGAAAACATAAAAACAAAAACCCCAAGAATATGACAACCCAATTCGCATACTAACCCCCCTCCCACCCCTCCCTTCCCTCCCTACCTAACCCGCCCCCCCCTCTCTCTCTTCAAAAAAAAAAAAAAAAAAAAAAAAAGTTTCCCCCATATTCCCTCTTGGACTTATTGAGTTTCCTATTTCCCCTCCGAGTGTCCTGCAGCTTCTCGGGGACTCTCCAAGTTGTTCATATTGTGCCATCACCTGCGTACGCCCATCGCCCAATGGCAAGACAGATGGGGGCGTTTTTGATAAAGAGATTGAGAAGAAGAGAGAGAAAGAGAGAGAGTGTGTGAGAAGGGAGGGGGAGGGAGAGAGAAGGGGGAGGGAGGGAAAGGAAGGAAGAGGGAGGGAGGGAGGGAGGGAAAGGGAGGGAGGAGGGAGAGAGAGAGGGGGAGGGAGGGGGAGGGAGGGGGGAAAGTTTAGAGAGAGAGAGAGAGAGAGAGAGAGGAGAGAGAGAGAGAGAGAGAGA
>NW_020870110.1:584615-587115 GCF_003789085.1 Penaeus vannamei | reverse complement strand
CAGCGCTCTTCCCTCACCTTTCCCCCCTACCCTCCCCACCCTTTCCCCCCGGACTTCCCCCCCACCTTCCCCCCGCCTACCGTAGCCAGCGCTCTTCCCTCACCCTTCCCCTACCTTTCCCCCACCCTTCCCCCACCCTTCCCCCCCCACCCTTTCCCTACCCTTCCCCTCCCCTCCCCTCCCCTTCCCCCCCCACCTACCGTAGCCGGCGCTCTTCCCTCACCCTTCCCTCCCCCTACCCTCCCCCCTACCCTTCCCCCCACCTACCGTAGACGGCGCTCTTCTCGTACTCGGAGGCGAAGTAGAGTCCCCTCCCGAAGCTCCCTCCGAGTGCGGCAGAAGTCTGAGCCCCTCCCGGAGGATTCGTCCGACGCACCACGGCTTCGTCCCGTGCCAGAGCAGCTTTCGGTTCGGGAGGCCAGCGTGGGGCGCGAATCTGAGGGGGAGAGGGAGGGATGGAGAGGGAGAGAGAAAGTGGGGGAGGGGGGGATGGAGGACATCGTGGGAGAGAGATTAGAGAGAGAGAGAGATAAAGAAAGAAAGAAAAGAGAGAAAGACAGATAGGGATAGAGAGAGAGAGAGATAAAGAAAGAAAGAAAAAGAGAAAGACAGATAGGGATAGAGAGAGAGAGAGAGAGAGAGAGAGAAAGAGGGGAGGGGGGTGGAAAAAAAAGCAATGAAAAAAAAAGAAAGAAAGAGAAAAAAAAAGAAAGAAAGAAAAAAAGACCGACAGCAAAAAAAGGAGTTCCTAAAAATCGTATTTCCTTTGAATTATCCTCTTCCCTTTACACCCCACTTTCGCTCCTCCTTACCTTTCCTTCTCCCCTTTGCGGTTGACCCTCCAAAGGTTCACAATACGCCTCCTATATGTGGATTTCGAAGCTGTTGCGTACTCCCTGATCAGCTGTGAAAAAAAGACATAGGTCAATAATAATTAGGTCATAGGTCAATAAGGTCAATAATAATTAGGTCATAGGTCAATAATAATTAGGTCATAGGTCAATAATAATTAGGTCATAGGTCAATAATAATTAGGTCATAGGTCAATAAGGCCAGTAGGTCAATAATAATTAGGTCATAGGTTAATAGGTCAATAATAATTAGATCATAGGTCAATAAGGTCAATAGGTCAATAATAATAATGTATCATAATCACTGACTTCCATTATAATAACATCCATTCTGGTTATAACTGATCAAAACAACCCATGATTAAAGTAGCTTACAGGTTATAACTAATCAGAAGGTTTTTCCAGTTGGTTAAAATTGTGTAAGGTCCGACCCAATTAATATTCATATATGCGAATATGCACATACACAGAAATAAATGCATATCTATCTATCTGATTTTTATACATTTATCTATATCTATCCGGCAGATATGCAAGTTTAGACTAATAGCCTAGATCTGTATTCATATATGTGTACATCTTGTGTTCAAGAATACAATCCCATAGTAAGTCTCAAACTTGAAAATACATATAACTTTTAATCATTCCATCTTGATTATTAACTGTCTATTTAGTTCATTCCCTTTATTCTCTGCATTTCTATATTTTCCCCCATTATTTTCTCTATTTTTATTTTTCATTCTCTTTATTCTGTTTATTTCTTTCTCTTCCCTAATTCTATCTATTGCCCATACCTCTTTCTCTTTAGTCTACCTATTTGCACATGTTCTTCCCATTATTCTAACAATTCAGCATCTCCTCTTTATTCTATCAACTGCAGTTTCTCTCCTTCGCTCTATCCATTTTTTTATAGTCCCCCTCCCCTTAGTTCTCTCCTTTCCTACATTTTCTTTATTAAGTCTTTTAAAAACACTTTAAATTACGTACACCACTCCTTCCATTCCCTCCCACATTGTCTCCCTTTTATGAAATATCTTATAAGAATATTTGAATAAAGTTTCATTAGATTTAGACTATTTTTTTTATTCAACAATTCTTTTAAAAGTGCTCACGGGTCCCTTAAAACCACCTTATATTCCGGAGAGTTCTTGCACACGAGTTGCAGGTCGCACTCCAGCTGATCGTAGAGAACCCGCGTTGGATGCACGGCCGGGGTCAGCTGAGGGAGGGAGGGAGGGAGGGGGGGGTGTTACTTTCACCAACATCATTATAAGGATTGTTTTATTGGCGATAATCATGATTATGATACTGTTGATGATGATGATGATGATGTGATGATAATAATAATAATAATGATAATAACAACAATGATAATGATAATAGTAATGGTAATGATAATAATAATAATAATAATAATAATAATAATAATAATAATAATAATAATAATAATGTTTATAATAATAGTAATAATAACAATAATAATCATAATAATAATAATAATAATAATAATGATAATGATGGCAATGATAGTGATAATAAAAATGATAATGATAGTAATAACAATGACAATAATAATGACTATAATAATAAAAATAATAATAATGAAAATAGTAATGATAACATTATTAGCAATGATGATAATGATAATG
>NW_020870110.1:577115-582115 GCF_003789085.1 Penaeus vannamei | reverse complement strand
TTGGCTTTAATCTTTTTCATAATGTCATGTCATCTTTATCTCACCTGTTTTCGACTGACAGCTTTTTCGATTTCGTCTAGAACGCGCAGTCCTTTTCTGGCACTGAAGCCTGCTCATTTCATCTGAAACACACACACATTTTTGAATATACATATATATATTATATGTGTGTGTGTGTGTGTGTGTGTGTGTGGTGTGTGTGTGTGTGTGTGTGTGTGCGTGTGCGTGTGCGTGTGCGTGTGCGTGTGCGTGTGCGTGTGCGTGTGCGTGTGCGTGTGCGTGTGCGTGTGCGTGTGCACGTGCGTGTGCGTATGTGTGCGCGTATATGTGTGGTGTTTTGTTTGCGTGTTGTGTTATATGTATGTACAGGTGTTTAGTCACCCTTATAACCCATCACATGACGCAACATACCTAACAAGACGCAGCAACCTTAACCCTTTGCCGCCATTTTACAAAACTCTAGAAATTCTGACATCTACTTCACCGTCACCTGCAACCACACGGCCTAATCTATCCTTACAAGGGAGTCTATTATCCTCTCTGTTGTTGTTGCACAGAATCTCCTTCGCGTGGATAAGTCTGACCAACTTGCAAGTCCCCGGATCCAAGTTGCAGGACACGCCCCCTTCTTCCGCCTTCTCATCTGCAATGGACTTGAAATGATCAACAAATAGGGGAAAAATGAAATTCAAGTTGACATGAGCAAACACAGTTTATCCTTATTTATTAATTTGGTTGCAATTCAGTCTTAATCAACTTGTCATATTTATCATATGTCAATATATATCAATCTGTTCTTATGTTTTAATTTTATCTAATATACGAATAGCAAGGACACGATAATAATAACAATCCTGTACTGATGATAACTAAAATAATGAACATAATCATGAAATAATGATAATGATAATGATATCATGAAATAATCAAAGCACATTAATAATTACAGTAGAAGATATGATGATGATGATGATAATGATAAAAATATAGAAAAATGATAACGACATGGATGGTGATGAGGATAATGAGGATGAAGATGAAGATGGTGAGGATGATGATAACAATAATGATGATGATGATGATAATGTGATGATGATGAGGAGGATAATTTTAAATGATAACAATAATATTAACAATAATAGCAATAATAATAATAATAATCATAATAATAATAATTATTATTATTATCATAATGATAATAATAACAACAATAACAACAGCAACAATAATAATGATAATAATAATAATAATAATGATAATGATAATAATAATAATAATAATAATAATAATAATAATAATAATAATAATAATAATAATAATAATGATAATAATGATAATAATAATAATGATAATAATAATGATAATAATAATGACAATAATAATGACAATAATAATGACTGACAATAACAATAATCATAATAATTGATAACTGTTTGAGTTATTCTCTTATCCATCCTGGATCCGGATTTGATTATGATAATAACAATGATAATAGAAATAATAATAACAACAATAATGATAATATCAATCATAATGATTATTACTATCATTATTATTATAATTATAATAATGAAATAATGATAATGAAATGATAACAACAACAATAATGATAATATCAATCATAATGATTATTACTATTAGCATTATAATTTATAAAAAATGATAATGAAATAACAACATGACATGACATCAGCACCGCCTTACCTATTTCAATCCAGGTATATTTTTGCCGGTAGTAAGACCTGAAGGCGTGTCTCCTTTCCCAGCTATTTCTGGTTTTACTTTTGAAGATTTCCTTGAAATTCTTTACAGCATTTGCCTCGTCTGTCCCATCATACTCAAACCATGTTCCTCTCTCTCCCTGTGGAATTGGAATCTGTTTAGAATGCTCCATCTGGAATTGGAATCTGTTTAGAATGCTCTATCTGCGCATGATTTTGAACATTGCGAATCTCCTTTGTCTGCGCTGAAGCCGTTAAATCGTCTATTGGTTTCTCGCTGCTATGTGCTTTTATTTATTTATTTTCATGTTTTTTTTCATATTGAACATGAGAAATTATGCAGGAAGATGATTCATTGATCTATATTCTCGTCTTATATCAAAATTTGCTTAACTTTTACATATATATATATATATATATATATATAATATATATATATATATATTACTTTAATGGACTTAAATGTTTAACATAGACCAATGCAGTAATCTGTTTGATCATTCCCCTCATGCTGCGTTCGAAACTGGCTCGTCTTGCTCGTCCAGACACCTTGTCCAGGATCAGCAGGACAAGTGGGCCGCGTTCGGAACCTCCAAGACCCTTTCTGCCCAGAATGCAACCGCCGGTCGAATGTATTTTTTTTTTTTTTTATCATACGGTGTTCTTTATTTTATACGCTGCATAGGTTTTGTAACTCTTTTGATGCATATTTAACTTAACTGCAACTGACACAACACAAAAAAATCCTTTGATAACACCAACACAAGGGTCATAAAATTACCCACCAATATCTTGTGGTTACCTGCAACTGTCAATGTTTACATACAAAATCTATTGTGACGTCACCTCGTCCACCTTCGCATGGGGGCGAGTTGGACGAGCTAGACTACTTGTCCAGGACGAGATAGTGGAGGTTTCGACAGGACGAGATAGTGGAGGTTTCGACAGGACGAGCTAGTGGAGGTTTCGACAGGACGAGCTAGTGTAGGTTTCGACAGGACGAGCTAGTGGAGGTTTCGACAGGACGAGATAGTGGAGGTTTCGACAGGACGAGATAGTGGAGTTTCGACAGGACGAGATAGTGGAGGTTTCGACAGGACGAGGTAGTGGAGGTTTCGACAGGACGAGATAGTGGAGGTTTCGACAGGACGAGATAGTGAAGGTTTCGACAGGACGAGATAGTGAGGTTTCGACAGGACGAGATAGTGGAGGTTTCGACAGGACGAGATAGTGGAGGTTTCGACAGGACGAGATAGTGGAGGTTTCGACAGTACGAGATAGTGGAGGTTTCGACAGACGAGATAGTGGAGGTTTCGACAGGACGAGATAGTGGAGGTTTCGACAGGACGAGATAGTGGAGGTTTCGACAGGACGAGATAGTGGAGGTTTCGACAGGACGAGATAGTGGAGGTTTCGACAGACGAGATAGTGGAGGTTTCGACAGGACGAGCTAGTGGAGGTTTCGACAGGACGAGATAGTGGAGGTTTCGACAGGACGAGATAGTGGAGGTTTCGACAGGACGAGATAGTGGAGGTTTCGACAGGACGAGATAGTGGAGGTTTCGACAACGAGATAGTGGAGGTTTCGACAGGACGAGATAGTGGAGGTTTCGACAGGACGAGATAGTGGAGGTTTCGACAGGACGAGATGGTGGAGGTTTCGACAGGACGAGATAGTGGAGGTTTCGACAGGACGAGATAGTGGAGGTTTCGACAGGACGAGGTAGTGGAGGTTTCGACAGGACGAGATAGTGGAGGTTTCGACAGGACGAGATAGTGAGGTTTCGACAGGACGAGGTAGTGGAGGTTTCGACAGGACGAGGTAGTGGAGGTTTCGACAGGACGAGGTAGTGGAGGTTTCGACAGGACGAGATAGTGGAGGTTTCGACAGGACGAGATAGTGGAGGTTTCGACAGGACGAGATAGTGGAGGTTTCGACAGGACGAGATAGTGGAGGTTTCGACAGGACGAGATAGTGGAGGTTTCGACAGGACGAGATAGTGGAGGTTTCGACAGTACGAGATAGTGAGCGCTTCGACAGGACGAGATAGTGGAGGTTTCGACAGGACGAGATAGTGGCTCGACAGGACGAGATAGTGGAGGTTCCGAACGGTCAGAACGTCCAACTGGTCTGGACGAGATAGACGAGTCATCCGAATCAATCGAGCGGTTTGTTTACACGGTGTGAGGCCTGACCCAATGAATTTCATTATAGGCCTACAGATATGCAGTAATTACATATCTATCAGTCAGGACATACATTGATAATTATATAACAATCAGACAGATAGACTGATATGCATTTTTTTCCGTAAATATGCTCGTCTGTATAATGGAGTATTCATTGAGCTTTAATAAATAAACTGTCCGTATATCTTAACTTACCACTCTTCCCCAGCGCGTAAAGCAGATGTATTTTTTCGTCAGTCTGATAATCTGAATGATATAAAATCTATTCATACTCTTCCGTACGTTCGCATAGACCAGAAGGCATGAATAATCCTGGTGCACCTTTGCCTGAAATAATAGGATCGTCGTTCATCAGAAACACAGGAGGTGATTGTAAGCTATGAAATTTTCGTCTGTTTTGTACAATATGCGCGGTGACTGTTATTTCTTATTCTTCTTTCTCTGTGTTAATTAGAATGTTTGTTGTTTTTTTACATTAATTTTCTACAATGCAAAATTCTAACGATGACAAAAAAGGTAAATATAGAGAGTAAATCAAACAAGGACATTTATCTCAAGAGACACAAGAAGAAGGGGAGGAAGAAAGGAGTAACAAAAGAAGAAGAAGAAGAAGAAGACGCAAGAGGGTAAAAGGAAGAAGAAAAGGATGAGAAAGAAGAAAGGAAAAGAAGAGGCAAGTAAAAGAAAGAAAGAAATAGAAAAAGGAGAAGAAGAAGACGAAGAAAAAGAACTGGGAGAGAAGAAATTAACAAAACAGAGATAAAAAAAGACGAAGAACAAGCAAGAAGCAAAAAAAAAAAAAAAAAAAAATAAATAAATAAAATAAAAGACAAAGACAGCAGAGAGACAGAGAGAGAGAGAGAGAGTGTCATACCCTGGGGTGCTTCTGCTTCAAGAACACATCCACTCGCCGCTCCTCCAGGAATCTCGACCTTCCTCGCTCTTCTGGGGGGTGGCGTCCGCTCTCTGGAACAGCCTGCCTCACTCCCCGGCGGCGCTTCGTGGGCGGCGCACTGGGGCGTGTCAGGGGGGGGGGGGGTTGAGGACTTGTGTGGGCGTATAAACATGCAAACTTACATTGGTATAGAG
>NW_020870110.1:570586-575586 GCF_003789085.1 Penaeus vannamei | reverse complement strand
ACACACACACAACACACACACACCACAACACACACACACACACACACACACACACACACAACCCACACATCACACACACACACATCACGGAGACACAACTAGGCTCCTCGCGTTGCTCAGGAATAGGCAGTGGGAACGAGGAGGCTACTTTCCGAATGGTTTGGATTTTTTGTCTCCAGGGAAGGAGGAGAGGCGCGGTAGGAAAGGAGGGAAGGCGGGAAGGGGAAGGAAGGGAGGGAAGGGAGTGGAGGAGGGAGGAGGGAGGAAAGGGTGTGAAGGTATGAGGGAAAATGGAGTGAGGAAAGAAGGGAACTTTTTAAAGGGGAGGGGAGGGGTTGAAAAGGTATGAAGGAGGGAAGAGGGAGGAAGGCTGTAGGAGAAAGGAGGTGAGGAATAGGGAAATGTGAGAGTGAGGAGTAGGAGGGAAAGTTTTTTAAAGGGGAAGGGAAGGTTGAGGAGAAGGTGGTGTTAAGGTAGGGAAGGGAGTAGTATCTTGTTTATTGGATTTTTTTTTTTTCACGAAGAAATGTTATGTTTGGTCGTGATGTTTTTATTGGCTTTGCCACTTTTCCTCTTCCTCCTCTCCCCATCTCCATCATCTCTCTCTCTCTCTCTCTTCATCTCTCTCTCTCTCATCTCTCTCTCTCTCTCTCTTTCTCTCTTCTCTCTCTCTCTTCTTCTCTCTCTCTCTCATTCTCTCTCTCTCTCTCTCTCTCTCTCTTGTCTCTCTCTCTCTTCTCCTCTCTCTCTCTGCTCTTCTCTCTCTCTCTTCTCTCTCTCTCTCTCTCTCTCTCTCTCTCTCTCTCTCTCTCTTCCCCTCCCTTATCCATTCCTTTCACTCATTCATCAATGCTCATTTACTCTTTTTCCCACTTTCATTCATTCATTTAAGCGAGTCATTCACGACCCTTGGTGCTACCCCCCCCCCTCCCCAGCTGATATCAAACTGATATCAACGCAAAGAAACAGACAACTTTAAAGCAGACTAAGTATATCATATGTATCGTAAAGGTCATAATTACTTGCTATGCACGTTGTAGGCCTATGTATCATGTGGGTAGGTGTCACGGATGTCATATATTATATAGATGTCATATATATGTAGGCCGTGTGTGTCATATGCTTCATATCTGTCATGGACGTCGTATAATCTCATATGCCATGTATGTCATATGTACGAAATGCGGCATATGTGACATGAACGCCTTATATACTATTTTTGCCATGTATATATATAGGATATATGCGTCATATATGTCGTGAATGTCAGAGAGGCTATGTATGCCACGGACGTTATATCTCTCTTCTCTGAAGTGTTGTCATGTTACGGCAACACGCCCATTCCCGCGCCCACCCGACACTTCTCTCACCGGATGTCCACTGATAACATCTCTGCTACATTCTTTTCTTCTCTCTACTCTTCTCTTCTCGCTCTCGCTCTCTTCTCTATCTATCTATCTATCTCTCTCGCTCTGTCGCTCTTTTTTTCTTTCTTGTTCTCTTTTTTTTTCTTAGTCTGTTTCTCTTTCTCTTTCTCTCTCACTTCGCTCTTCTCTCTTTTTTGTTCTTTCTCGCGCGCTCTCGCTTTCTCTCCTCTTTTCTCTTGTATCTGCTTCTCTCTCTCTCTCTCTCTCTCTCTCTCTCTCTTTTGTCTCTTTTGTGTCTCTCTCTCTCTCTCTCTCTCTCTCTCTCTCTCTCTCTCTCTCTTCTCTCTCTCTCTCTCTCTTCTCTCTCTCTCCTCCCTCCCCTCCCTCCTCCCGCCCTCCTTCCCCTTTCTTTCTCCTTTTCTCTCGTTTTTTTCTCTTTACCCATTTCAACGTATTTTTTTAGGGAGTGGGAGGTAGTGTAGAAAGAATTGTGTTTTATTTGTTTAATATTTTTGGGTTGTATCCCAAAGGTTGGGATTGGGGCGAGGTGTGTGTGTGTGGTGTGGGGAGGAGGGGGGGGGAAGAGAGGAGTGTTTAGGAGTGGAAGGTGGTAGGGGGTGATAAGGGGGAGAGGGGGGGGGGGGAGCGAGGGTTTCGTCTTTCTCCCTCTCCTCCTGTTCTTTGAATGAATGTGGAATACATTACGTGAGGGAAATGAGCCTTTTTGTTGACGTGTTGGCTTCCATTCTGCCGTGCCGTCGCGTTTTTGCCTTCCCTCTCATTGCATACGGCTTTTGCACACTTGTTGCCGTTATCATAACATTTTAGCGGGGGGTTCTCTTTATTTTTCCCCCGGCGATGTTATTTTTCTCTTTATTTTTCCCCCGGCGATGTTATTTTTATCTTTATTTTTCCTCCGGCGTGTTTTTTTTCTTTTTTTTTTATGTTTTTTTTTTTATCTTAATATCATATTGCAGCTGCAAACGCGATTCACTCGGTGATTCTTCAATTGAATCTTTTTTAAAATCATATACGGATTTTTTTTCTGTGTTTTTTTCTTGTATATTATTTGTTTGACTTTTATTTTTTTTTTTTTTTATTAATTGATGTAAAAATGCTTTGATTGTACACCCGAGGAGCGATAGAACACCTTAAATAGGATATAGCATAATAGACAAAGTGTGGGAACCGATCAGCATCATAACAGTTGAAGAACACGTAACGGAATTGAAGAACACGTAACCAGGGCTCGGAAGAACAGAACAATATGACGAAGGGACGGGGAAAGAACATTCTAACATGCTGTGCTGTTATGAACGGAAGCATCCATGGAAAAATTGGGAAAGAGGGGGAGAGAGAGAAAGAGGGAGGAAGAAAGAGAGGGAAAGAGAGACAGGGACGTAACGAAGGAGGGAGAGCGAGAGAGACAGGGAGATAAAGAAGGAAGGAGAGAGAGAGACATAGAGCTAGAGAGAGAGAGACGGAGACGGATCCAGCCAGACAGACAGATAGACAGAGAGAACGAGCGAAATAAAGAGAGAGAGAGAGAGAGAAGAGAGAGAAGAGAGAGAGAGAGAGAGAGAGAGAGAGAGAGAGAGAGAGAGAGAGAGAGAGAGAGAGAGAAGAGAGAAAGAAAGGAGAAGAAAGAAGGAAAGAAAGAAAGTGATAGAGAGAAATAGAGTTAGAGAGTAGATAGATAGATAGAGAGAGAGAGAGAGAGAGAGAGAGAGAGAGAGAGAGAGAGAGAACGAGAGAAAGAAAGAGGAGGGATAAAGAGCGGGAGAGAACGCCCGGCACGATCCCCCCCCCCCCGTGTTTGTTTTTATTCCCCGCAGCAGCGATAGTTTCCTGTCGTTTGTGTTTAATAAGCGTCGTGTTCCGCCCGTTGCAAAGACCGGCACGCCGCGGGGGGGGGGGGGGGGGGGAGAAAGAAGTAGGAAGAAGAGGGGAGAGGGAGAAGGAAGGGAAGAGAGGAAAAAGGAAGAAGAGGGGAGAGGGAAAAAATGAGGGGGGAGAGGAGAAAGAAGTAGGAAGAAGAAGGGAGAGAACGGGGGAGAAGGAGAAAGAAGGGGGGAGAAGAGACGGAAAAGGAAGAAGAAGGAAGAGGGAGAGAGGAGGGGGGAGAAAGTAAAGGAAGAGAGGAAAAAGGAAGAAGGGAGAGGGAGAAGGAAAGGAAGAGAAAAATGAAGTAGGAAGAAGAGATCATAATGGGAAAGAAGGGGGAGAGAAGGAAAGGAAGAGAGAAAAAAGGAAGAAGAGTTATTGAGAAAAAAAGGAGGATAGAGGGGGGAAGGGATGAACAGAGAAGGGAAATATTAAAGAGAGAAGGAGTGTGGATAAGAGAAACGGGCGAGGAAGGAGAAAGAAGAGATAGAACAGAGAGAGAGAGATAAGTAAGGGCAAATTTACGCATATAAACACTATGGTAGAAGAAAACAGAGATGCATGGTGAATGATTAGTCCAAAGAACTTGCAACACTCTTCTCTCTCTCTCTCTCTCGTCTCTCTTCTCTCTCTCTCTCTCTCTCTCTCTCTCTCTCTCTCTCTCTCTCTCTCTCTCTCTCTCTCTCTCTCCTCTCTCTCTCTCTCTCTCTCTCCCTCTCTCTCTCTCTCTCTCACACTTCTCTTCCTTCTCTCCACTTCTTCTCACCTCTCTCTTTCTCTCTACCCTCCCTACCCTCCCTCTCTCTTTCTTTTTCTTTCTTTCTTTCTTCCTTTTTCTCCTTCCCTCCTCCTCCCTCCCTCCTCCTCTCTTTCTCTTCTTCCTTTCCTCCTTCCCTCCCCCTCCTTCCCTCCTACCCTCCTTCCCTCACGAAGGGCGGATATCGAATTGGATATAATGTGATAATCATAGGCAGCAGGTCAGGTGAACATAGGTGCGGAGACCCGACTTGCTCATTACGTTGTTTGACCCTTGTAGCTGTGATGGATGGGAGTGGGGGTGGGAGGGGGAGAGGGAAGGAAGGAAGGAGGAAGAGGGAGGGGAAGGAAGGGAGGGAGGAAGAGGGAGGGGGAGGGGAAGGAAGAAAGGGAGGAAAAGGGAGGGGAAGGGAGGGGGGAAGGAAGGGAAGGTGGAAGGGGAAGGAAGGGAATGAGGGGGAGTGGGAGTGGGGAGAAGGGGGGAAGGGAGAGAGGAAGAGGAGGAATTAAGGGAGGAAGGAGGAGGAAAGAGAGAGAGAGAAGGGGGTACTGGAGCTAAAGACGGAATAGGATGGGAGAAGAGGAAGAGAGAAACGGAGGAAGGAAGGAAGAAAGGAAGGGGGTAGGAGGGGAGAAGAGGGATAAAAGAAGTAAGGTGGAGGGAGAGGAGGGTAAGGATGGAGTGGATTGAAGAGAAGGAGAGAGATGGGAAGAAGAAAGGACCCCAGGGAAAGAAGAGAGGGAAAAGGGGAAACGAGACAAGGGAGGGGGAAAGAGAAGGAGAAAGGATAGGGGAAAGTGGGGTGGTAAAGATGGTGGCGGGGAGGGGAAGAGGGGAAATGGAAAGACGAATGGAGAATGGACAGGAAGTGGCAGAAGAAGGGATAAGGGATAAGCGGAAGGAAAGGGGAAAAAATGGAAGGAAATGAGAGGGAGTGAGAGAGAGAGGAGAAAGAAAGAAAAAAAGAAAGAAAGAAGAGAAGAGAGAGGGAG
>NW_020870110.1:553086-565586 GCF_003789085.1 Penaeus vannamei | reverse complement strand
AGAGGCTCGAGGAGAGCGTGGTCCCGGAGAGAGAGGGAGAGAGAGAGAGAGGAGGAGAGGGAGAGGGAGAGGGAGAGGGAGAGGGAGAGGAGAGGGAGAGAGGGAGAGAGAGGGAGAGGGAGAGGAGAGAGAGGGAGAGGAGAGGGAGAGGAGAGAGAGAGAGAGAGAGAGAGAGAGAGAGAGAGAGAGAGAGAGAGAGAGAGAGGGAGATGAGAGAGAGACGAGAGAGAGAGAGAGAGAGAGAGAGAGAGGACTGATGATAGATATATAGACAGACAACAGAGATGAGAGTTAATAGGCTCGTAGGAGAAAGCGTGTCCCGAGGAGGAGAGAGAGAGAGAGAGAGAGAGAGAGAGAGATAGAGGAGAGAGAGGAGAGAGAGAGAGAGAGAGAGAGAGAGAGAGAGAGAGAGAGAGAGAGAGGAGAGAGAGAGACTGATAATAGATAGAATAGACAGACAGAGAGAGAGTGAGAGTTAATAGGCTCGTAGGAGAAGCGTTGGTCCCGGAGAGAGAGAGAGAGAGAGAGAAGAGAGAGAGAGAGAGAGAGAGAGAGAAGATGAGGAAGAGAGAGAGAGAGGAGAGAGGAGAGAGAAGAGAGAGAAGAGAGAGGAGAGAGGGGGGGGAGGGGGATTCCGTTCGAAGTCGTGCTCTTCGACGATTTTGTTCTGGCTCGCGAATTATTAACCTATACAATTCAGATTTGTACCCAGATTGTATTTACGGGTTCGCATTGAGGCTGCGTTCATATTACATACCCCGTGTTAATATATTCAGTGTGTGCGTGTTGACTGTGTGTGTGCCTGTAGATGTGTTGTGTAGTGTGGATTGTGTGTGTGTTGTGTGTGCGTGTGTGTGCCCGTGTGTGTGTGTGTGTGGTGTGTGTGTGTGTGTGTGTCTGTGTGTCTGTGTGTGTGTGTGCCTGTATTGTGTGTGTGTGAGTGTGTGTGTGGGTGTGTGTGTGCATGTGTGTGTGTGTGTGTGTGTGGTGGTGTGTGTGTGTGTGCCTGTGTGTTGTGTGGGCGTACGTTCGAGTGTGTGTGTGTTTGTCTGTGTCTGGTGTTATGTGCGTGTTTTGTGTTGTGTCATGTGTGTGTATGTGTATGTGTGTTAATATATTCAGTGTGTGCGTGTGTGTGTGTGTGGTGCCTGTATGTGTGTATGTGTGTGTGTCTGTGTGTGTGTCTGTGTGTGTGTTTGTGTGTGTGTGTGTGCGTGTGTGTGTGTGTGTGTGTGTGTGTGTGTGTGTGTGTGTGTGGTGTGTGTGTGTTGTGTGTGTGTGTGTGTGTGTGGTGGTGTGTGTGTGTGTGTGTGTGTCTGTGTGTGTGTGTGCTGTATGTGTGTTGTGTGAGTGTGTGTGATGTGTGGTGTGTGTGTGTGTGGTGTGTGTGTGTGTGTGTGTGTATGTATGTGTGTGTGTTGTGTGCCTGTGTGTGTTGTGGGCGTACGTTCGAGTGTGTGTGTTTGTCTGTGTCTGTGTTTATGTGCGTGTTTTGTTTGTTTGTTGTGTCATTGTGTGTGTTGTTATGTGTTTGTCTGTGTCATTGTTTGTATGTGTGTGTGAACGTACGTATGCAATTATGCGCATTCGAGCATTCGTATGCATATCAGTACGTGTATATGTATGTATGTATGTATGTGTGTGTGAGCGGGCGTCACATGTAATCTCTCATAATCAAGGTTGTATCTTCACGCATGGTCCGAGTTGATGAAACCGGTAAATACTCATGTTACTGGGCAAAGAAGGGGGGGGGTGAGGGGGATGAGGGGGAAGGGGGAGGGAGCGGCTGAAACGGCAAGGGGTGGACCGGACGAGGGAGGGAAGGAGTGATGGGGGGGTATGTCGAGGGAGGGAGGGGAAGGAAGGAAGGAAGGAAGATGGGGAGGAAAGGAATGAAGGAAGGAGGGAAGCAGGGAGGGAAGGGAAGGAAGGAGGGAGGGGAAAGGTAGAGGGGTAGGAGGAGGAAAGGATAGAGGAGGTAGGAGGGAGGAAAGGATAGAGGGAGGTAGGGAGGGAGGAAAGGGAGGTAGAGGGAAAGGATAGAGGGAGGGGGGAGAAAGGATAGAGGGAGGTAGGGAGGGAGGAAAGGATAGAGGGAGGTAGGGAGGGAGGAAAGGATAGAGGGAGGTAGGAGAGGGAGGAAAGGAGATAGAGGGGAGGTAGAGGAAAGGAGGAAAGGATAGAGGGAGGTAGGGAGGGAGGAAAGGATAGAGGGAGGTAGGGAGGGAGGAAAGGATAGAGGAGGTAGGGAGAGGAAAGGATGTAGGGAGGGAGGAGGATAGAGGGATAGGGAGGAGGAAAGATAGAGGGATGTAGGGAGGGAGGAAAGGATAGAGGGATTAGGGAGGGGAGGAAAGGATAGAGGAGGGGTTAGGGAGGAAAGGGTAGAGGGAGGGAAGGAGGAAGGGAGGAAAGGGAGAGGGAAGAGGAAGGGAGGAAGGAGGAAGGGAGGGAGGAGGAAGGAGGAAGGAGGGAAGGGAGGGAAGGAGGAAGGGAGGGAAGGAGGAAGGGAGGGAAGGAGGAAGGGAGGGAAGGAGGAAGGGAGGGGGAGGAAAGGAGGAAGGAGGAAGGGAGGAAGGAAGGAGGGAGGAAGGAGGGAGGGAAGAAAGAAAGGAGGGAGGAAGGAAGGAGGGAGGGAGGAGGAAGAAGGGGAGGAAGAAGCAAGAGAGAGAGAGAGAGAGAGAGAGAGAGAGAGAGAGAGAGAGAGAGAGAAGAGAAGAGAGAGAGAGAGAAGAGAGAGAGAGAGAGAGAGAGAAGAGAGAGAGAGAGAGGAAAGAGAAAGGACAAGGTGACAGTCATAGGTGCTGGACACCCTGCCGTTGGACCGGAGGTGGGAGTCAAATACAGGAGAATTAATTGGCGTTTTTTCGCTTCCTGACGATGGGTCATTTTTGCAATGAAAAATGGTCTGCGTGTATGTGTGTGTGTGTGGGTGGGAGGAAGGGTGGGTGGGATAATGGTTGTTAGTTTACGAAAAAAAAAGTTTGTCTCCATGGTGTGAAAAGTGAAAAGGTTGTGTGTGTGTGTGTGTGGGAGGAAGGGTGGGTGGGATAATGGTTGTTAGTTTACACAAAAAAAATAGTTTGTATGGTGTGAAAAAGTGAAAAGTGAAAAGGTGTGTGTGTGTGTGCGTGTGTGTGAGAGAGAGAGAGAGAGAGAGAGAGAGGAGAGAGAGAGAGAGAGAGAAGAGAGAGAGAGAGAGAGAGAGAGAGAGAGAGAGAGAGAGAGAGAGAGAGGGAAAGACAGGCAGACAGACAGGCAGAGACAGAAAATGAGAGACTATCAGAAAACTAGCCAACACGCAGCATCCCTGGGAACGTGCGAGAGAGCAGCGGCGGTGAGAAGAGGAGTGTGGTAATGGCCAGCACACTCGGATAATGTCCGCCATCCCAGCATATGATGGGTGTGAAGTGGGATGCAAATTGCGCTGTTATCACTTCCTTCTATCACGCGAAGGGAGGGGAAGCGAGGGCGTGGTGCTGACGCGGCCGCCGCCCACACGCCCGTACTTTGTCTTGTGTGTGTGTGTGTGTGTGTGTGTGTGTGTGTGTGTGTGTGCCGAGGTCTTCTCATGCGGGGCGCCCACTGTCGTTGGTTCTTTTTGGGATATACTCATTTTCCTTTTTTTTTCGATGGAGGGATATGTTCAGTGGGATTTTGTTTTGTGTTTGTATCCTTTTAATTTGATTTTCTTTTTCTTTCTTTTTTTCTTTCTTTCTTTTTGTTTTCTTTCTTTTTGTTCATTTTTTGCATGAAATGTTATTTTTGTCTTACTCTACGTTCTATCCATGTGTCCCTTAAACGTTTTAATAATGATAAAAGCGATATTAACAAAAAGTAATGATGGTGATACTAGTAATAGTAATAATAATGATAACAATGATGATGATGATAATATTTGCAGTTTTAATGATAGTTATATGATAATAGCAATAATGGATAATAATGATAAGATGATAATAATGATAAGTAATAATGATATTGTTATCATTAATATTATTTTTTGTTGTGTATTTATTACTGTTGTTATTCTCTTTTTTTCCTCTCATGTCGGACTCTAATATTGCTTTGTTTATTTAGGGTATATGCTTAATCTAATTTGAACAGATCCATTAAACTGATAAGATATTATTAGGCGACAGACAGGTGTGATGGGAATACTTCTTTTTAAAAGATAATAATAAAAAAGAAAGGAGAGAAAAGAGAGAGAGAGAGAGAGAGAGAGAGAGAGAAGAGAGAGAGAAGAGAGAGAGAGAGAGAGAGAGAGAGAGAGAGAGAGAGAGAGAGAGAGAGAGAGAGAGAGTGTCATTGTTATTATTTTTTTCTCTCTTTTTAAAAGATGAAAAAAAATAAACGTTTCTATTCTTGGTTTTACTTTTTATTCGACTCGTTGCTGTCAATATCATGCAACATTGGCAGATTTTCTTTATTTCTTCGTCCTGTTTGTATTGTTAAGAATATAGAGCATGAAAGTGTCTGCGGATGTGTGTTTTGTTGTGATGGTGATGATGGTGATTGTAATGGTGATGATGGTGATTGTAATGGTGATGTGATGGTGATTGTAATGGTGATGGAAGCGTTGGTTGGCGATTAATTATTTTCCTAATTAGGATTATGACTAAAATGGAATTAACATAGTGACAGTGATGATGCTGGGAATGATCGTAATTACAGAGATAGTGATAGCGATTGTAATACTGGTAATGTTGATTACCCTCTTGATAGCATTAGCTAGATAGCGAATGGTGATATGTGAGCGATAACGATATTGACGAAAAAATGTTAAACGGCGAGTGTGTGTGTGTGTGTGTGTGTGTGTGTGTGTGTGTGTGTGTGTGTGTGTGTGTGTGTGTGTGTGTGTGTGTGTGTGTGTGTGTGTGCATATGTTTATATGGATATATAGAAATGTATATATATATATATATATATATATATATATATATATATATATGTATATATATGTATATATATACATATATATACATAAATATATATATATATGTATATATTATTTATTTATTATATATATATATTATTATTATTATATTATATATATATATATATATATATGAAAGGAAAAAAATCGTTGTGTCATGGATCAGATCTTCCGCTGATAAGTAGGGGGGAGGGAGGGGGGGGTGGGGACGAGAGATATTATCACACCTTAATGAATTTCCTCTAGACTGATTTTCATTTTTTATGCATCCCGTTGTTTAGTTGTTTAGTGCTTGGTTGTTTGTTGCTTCGGTTTGTTTGTTTTGTTGTTTCGGGGTTAGTGGGCGTGTCTTATTATTATTTTTTTTCTTTTCTCTTTTTTTGTCTGCTTTTTTGTATTTCTCTTCTCTCTTTTATGTCTGTTTTGTATTTCTCTCTCTCATCTCTCTCTCTCTTTTCTCTTTTTCTCTTTCTGCTCGCTCTCTTCTCTTTTTCTTCTTTCTCTATTCTCTTTCTTCTCTCTCTCTTCCTTTTTCTTCTCTCTCAATTCTCTTTCTTCTCTCTCAATTCTCTTCTTCTCTCTCTCTTCCTTTCTTCTCTCTCTCTTTCTTCTCTCTCAATTCTCTTTCTTCTCTCTCATCTCTCTTCCCTTTCTTCTTCTCTCTTCTCTCCTCTCTCTCTCTCTCTCCTCTCCTCTCCTCTCTTCGTCTCTCCTCTCCTCTCCTCTCTCTCCTCTTCCTCTCCTCTCCTCTCCTCTCTCCTCTCTCTGCTCTCCTCTCCTCTCTCTCTCTCTTCTCTCTTCTCTCTCTCTCATCTATCTATCTATCTTCTGTTTTGTCCTTGTCTGCGTCTTTTTTCTTTATATATTCCCATCTCTTTCTGTCTGCCTGGCTGTCTTTTGTGTGTGGAGATGCATGGACTGTATGTGTATATATGTGTGGGTACGTGCGTGCGTATGTCTTAAGGTGTGCCTGTCCGTTTGTGCGAGCGTTTGTATGTATATGTTTATAATTCTTTATCTGTAGTTCATGAATTTATTTTTTTAACCTCACATTATTCAACACCTGCGCATCTGGCGATTAGCATAATGCAAACGACAGGATATACATATACCCGTTATTAAGATGCCCCGGCGATAAGGCTTCCGTATGTGCCCTAATTACGCTCTTCTGTGTGTAGCGAGGACCCAATTAAGCCGTCTAATCTGACCATCAGGTGTTGCAGCTCACGTGGCGGCCATTAGGGTCGAAAATGCGTATTGATTTTTGTGTGTGTGTGTGTGTGTGTGTGTGTGTTGTGTGTGTGTTGTGTGTGTGTGTGTGTGTGTGTGTGTGTGTGTGTGTGTGTGTGTAAGTGGGGTGTATGGATTTCGAAAATGGGTGTGACTGCGAGTCCGGGCGGTGAGGGTGGCACAGGGTGTAGGATGGCTCCACCTGCTGCGGATGGGTGGTGGGGGTGGGTGGGACGGGGGTGGGAGGAAGGGGGGGAGGGGAGGGGGAAGGACTTGTCACTTGAGGATGCGTGCTGTGCTTCGTGCTTCCGCCGTAGGAGCCGGGGAGGGGGGTTCCCTTGGGGGGAGGTTATGTCGGATTTTGCCATGGGTTTCGTATCGTTATTATTGTTGTTGATATTATTATTATTAATTATTATTATTATTATTTATTATTATTATTATTATTTTTATTGTTTTTTTGTTATTATTATTATTATTATTATTATTATTTTATTGTTTTTTTATTATTATTATTATTATTATTATTATATATTATTATCATTTAGTATTATTATGCCATTTTTATTGTTCTTGATAATAGTATTATTATTGTGAGAAGTGTAGTGGGTAATTAGCATATGATGAGCATAGTTTGTTTGAGAATGATACACATTATTATTATTAATGTTATTGTTATTATTATTTTATTATTATTATTATTATTATTATTATTATTATTATTATCATTATATTATTATTATTATTATTCATATTATTTTACTATTATTGTTATTATTATTTTCATTATCAATATTGTTGCTGCTGTTAATGCTATTGCCATATGCCTTGGTATATATATATTTTCTTGATTGTCTGTTACATAGATCATTTTTCTTTTGTCGCATTTGAAAGCTTTCAGCCACGCTCGCCCCCACTGACGTCCAATACATTATACATGACAAGCCGGACTGTGAACTCTGTCATGAAATTTTCGTTTTTTTTTTTTTTTTTTTTTTTTTTTTTTTTTTTAGCTCCAGTTATCCTTTGCTTTGGAGCGTGTTATTGAAGGGCAGGTGGGACGGGGGCAGGTGAGAAGTTTAGTGGGTAATTAGCATATGATTAGCATAGTTTGTATGAGAATGATACACGTAATGTAACGTATTGTGTGTGTGTGTGTCTGTGTGTGACAAATGACGGGTATTGCGGTCTTTTGTGTCGACACGAGAGCACGATATGTATGTATGTATGTATGTATGTATTTGTTTATGTATATGCATGTATTCGTATACATCTCTTGTATTGTGAAGATATTAATTCTCATTCTTACCTTTTCTACATTTGTCAACATGAATACGGTTCATCGAATTTGTATATATATATATATATATATATATATATATATATATATATTATATATATATATATATATATATATATATATATATATATATATATTATATACTAGAAGAGGGATGGAAAGCCAACGTTTTGGGTGTGGTGTTGGGGAAGTGGGCGGACGAGGTCCCCGTGCCATTGATGCTGCTGTGACTGCTCCCTCCCACCACACCCACCTTCGTCCACTCTCATTCCCCTCCCTCTCCCCCCCCTCCTCTCTCTCTCTCTCTCTCCTCTCCCCTTTTCGGCAGCCTGAGAGTCATCGAGCCTTTGTTTCAATGCCTCCCCTTCCTCCCCTCCTCCCTCCCTCCCTCCTCCCCTCCTCCTCCAGCGGCCGGTGCTCTCAATGACGGCTTCGGGGACAATTGCCTAAGCCTATCGAGGTAGGCCTTGTGCCGCGGCTTTGTTTCGCGAAGCCGTTAATGGAATCTTTTTTATTATTATTAGGGACGGAAACTCGGATATTTTTTTTCTTTCTTTCTTTCTTTTTTTCTTTTATTTTCGTCGTCGCGTTTTTGTTGACATCTGCCGCGGCGCGAGCGATGGGCCTAGGGTTGGGGGGGAGAGGGGGAGAGGGGGGAGAGGGGAGGTCACTCGGTCCATTACGCAATCGTGATCGGGGATCGTCTTCGTCGTCGTCCTTTGTCGGATGGGTCTGGGAGATTAGTTTCATTTCCTTTTTATTTTTATTTATTTTTTTCTCCCCCTGTTTGTTTCTAAGTCGTCGTTTCTCCTTTTTTGTGTGTCTTTCTCTTTTCTTTCGTTGTTGCTGTTTTTTTTTTTTTTATTTCTTTTTCTTAGAGGTTGTTGCGTACGTGAAATATTAGTGTTGTTGATGTTTTTTTTAATTATTTATAATTATTTCCGACGTCTTATTCCGGTATTCTGTGAATGTTATGGCGAATATTTTATTGATTATCTATTACGCTTTCGATTTTTAAGAGAGAGGGAGAAAGATAGACAGAGAGATAGCAGAGAGAGAGAGAGAGAGAGAGAGAGAGAGAAGAGAAGAGAGAGAGAGAGAGAGAGAGAGAGATTGAGAAGTAGAGAAAACTAGAGAGATATAAAGACATAGATATAGATATAGAGTAATAGAGAAATATAATATATATATATATATATATATATATATTATATATATATATATATAGAGAGAGAGAGAGAAGAGAGAGAGAGAGAGAGGAGAGAGAAAAGGAGGGAAAAGGCAACAGCGGCGCCCATATTGCGATGGAAACAGAGGCGCGCCGGTGCCAGATGAGGCCCCAACAAAGAGGTCTCGCGTGTGACCGTAAAAAGCGAGAACTTGCGCGATTATCGATCCCAGGAGGCTTTGGGTGTTCGCTTTTCTTCATTTCCCCCCCTTTTTTCCTCTCTGGACATTTAGGCTCTTGTGCGAGGTGGGCATAGGGGTGATTTTCTTTTTGTCATTTATTTATTCATTTGTGTGTGTGTGTTGTGTGGTGTGTGTGTGTGTGTGTGTGTGTGTGTGTGTGTGTGTGTGTGTGTGTGTGTTGTGTGTGTGGTGTGAGAGAGAGAGAGAGAGAGAGAGAGAGAGAGAGAGAGAGAGAGAGAGAGAGAGAGAGAGAGAGTGAGTGAGTGAAGAGGCGGAGACGGGAAATGGAAAAGAATGAGAGGAAGGGAGAAAGAGGGAGTGAAGGAGAGAGTAAGGCAGAGAGCAAAAGGGGAAGGTGGGGGTAGGAGAGACGAATAGAGGAAGTGAGAGAAAAAGTTGAAAAGCGAGGAAGAGGGATGTAAAAAGAGGAGGAGAATGGGTATAAGAGAATGGGAGAGGGGAAAGAGAAAGAGAAAAGATATAGAGATAGATAGATAGAGCGAGAGAAACAGAGGGAGGGGAGGGAGGGAAGGAGAGACATACACTCACGCCACACAAACAAATAAACAAAAACAACACACACATTGTGTATGTGCGTAAATATGAATATATATATATATATATATATATATATTATATATATATATATATATATATATATATATATATATATATATATAATATATTACATATGTATATGCACACACAGACACATGTGTGTATGCATACATATATGTGTGTGTGTGTGTGTGTGTGTTCGTGTGTGCGTGCGTGCGTGCGTGCGTGCGTGTGCGTGTGTGTGTGTGTGTGTGTGTGGTGTGTGTGTGTGTGTGTGTGTGTGTGTGTGTGTGTGTGTGTGTGTGTGTTTGCGTATCTGTATGTGCATGCGTATATGTGTTTATAGATGCATATATGTATATATGCAGTGTGTATGTCTGTACCTGAACACGTACACGGACCATCCGCACACTTCCCCTCGCCCTTGGCTTGACGAGTGATACCAGATATATCACTGAATCAAGATCAGGTTATTCTTGAACATCGATAAATCTGCATTAATGTTGAGTGAGTCGAAAGATGACGTTTGTGATAGGAGATATTTTTCTGTGAGAGAAATTTTGGCACTGGAAGGTTCCCGAAGAGAAACTCGGTGTGGCTGAATAATTTTGTCATTTTTTATTCTTTACCTTGTTCTCTTTCGTTTCTTCTTTTTGAATTCGTTTCATTCTCATAATGAGTTCTCAATGTCTTGTATGATTTTTTGTTTGTTTGTTTATTACTCAAGCGCAGTGTGTGTCTGTGTGTGTGTGTGTGTGTGTGCGTGTGCGGGAGTGTTTGTGTACCATGCCGTACTTTTTTGCACACATATATTAATTCATATACAATTTACGTATTTGTTCTTTTATGGACTGATGGGCATTGATGGCATCAAAAAAATTATTGCATCTGAAGTGGAAAGAACAAAATAAAATCGAAAGGGAAGAAGAAAGAAATAAAGAAACATGGCAAACTCAAGTTTACAATATATATAAATATTTTTTCGATATCATTTCAACCAGCACCTTCGCGAAGAGATAGTGATCTGACAGCTCACGATGACTCCAAGGCCCTGGTCTCGAGGAAGAGAGAGGGAGTGGGAGAGGGAGTTTGAGAGGGAGAGGGAGAGAGAGTTGGAAAGGGAGAGAGAGTTGGAAAAGGAGAGAAAGTGGGAGAAGGAGAGGGAGGGAGAGAGTGGGAGTGGAGGAGAGAGAGAGAAGCGGGAAGAGAGAAGCAAGGAGTGAAGATAGGGGAGGAGAGAGAAAGCCGACATAGATAGAAAGAGAGAGAGGGCCAAGCCTCCCTTCGGCTCCGAGGCCCGCCCCAGCGCGCCCCACAGCCCGCCCTCCGCCGGGCATCCCCTCGCGCCAAGTCCTCCCTCGCCGCGCCCCGCCTTGCTCGCGGGGCGCGTGTAGTGCGAGGTGTAGTTATGACACTCGGGCCGCGGGGGGGCGAGGCTCTCCCCGCCAGGACCTGACCTTATCTCCTCGCCGCCGCCGCCTTATGGGGAAGGTCACGTGTGGAGCCGCCCCCGCGCCGGCGGAGGAGGGCTGCGGCGCGCTGGATTCGCCCTGCTTTACCGGGGTCCTGGAGGAGGGGGAGGGGCCTCAATCATATATATATGTGTGTGCGTGTATATATATGAATTTTGTATATATATAAATATATATATAATGTTTATATTATAAATATATATAATGTATATATATATATATATATATATATATATATATATATATATATATATATATATATATGCATACATATATACATTTGTTTGTTTGTGTATATGTTTGTACTTATTATATATATGTATGTATATGTATATATACATGTAAGAATGGATTTATGTATGTATTATATATACACACCTAAATATATTATTAGTTTATATTTTGTTTATTAATCCCTCGTTCGCCAAGGTGGAGGGAAGTGTTTATCATCAATATCTTGCCGCTCTTTTGCTGCTGCTCTTGGCTCTGTCGCTTTCGTTATTAACGGCCGTCAGTTTCTGGGGAGAGAACAAAATAATGTTAAAGACCGTACAAAATAATTGTGTGTATGTGTATGTGTGTGTGAGAGAGGAGAGCGAGAGAGAGAGAGAGAGAGAGAGAGAGAGAGAGAGAAGAGAGAGAGAGAGAGAGAGACAGAGAGACAGAGAGACAGAGAGAGAGTTAGAGAGAGAGAGACAGACAGACAGACAGCATGTTATTTTATTGATAGTGTATAATATGATACATAGGTAATACATGGTGTATGATCTCGGAGACCATGAGCAGTTTTCCGATATCGCCAAAAGGTAAGAATCTCTCTCCCCCGGGCCGAAGCACCTGCAGGCAGACCATCGCCCGGCATCGCATTTCGCAGAAAGGAGAAAACCTGCACGCACCATCGATTTCCATCACCCCTCCATCCCCCCCTCCCTTCCCCCATTCCCCCACCTTCGTCCCTTCCCCATTTCCCCACCTTCCATCCCTTCTCCCTTCTTCTCCCCTTCTCCCTCCCCCATTCCCACCTTCCACCCTTTCTCCCCCTTCTCCCCCTCCTCCTCCTCTCCCTCCCTCCTCCCTCCCTCCCTCCCCACCCCCCCTTTTTGACGCGGATTTCGCATGTCTCTCCCGGCGGCTGCTTTGTGCGGTGCGGTGCGGCGGCGCGGGGCTGGGCTGATCAAAGGCCTCGGACAGCTGGCACGGGCGCCACCTGTCATGTCCTTGGCTATAATTAGAGCGCGTCCCGGTGCCTCTCGCGGCGGCGGCCTGGATGCTGCGTGGCGCTGTCTGGACGGGCGGGGGAAGCGCGGGTGGCTGGTGCGTGTGTGTGTTTGGTTTTTGTTTTTGGGGGGGTGAAGAGATGCTCGTGTCTTAGTGTCTGTTGTATGTTTATATATATTATATAATATATATATATATATATATATATATATATATATATTATATATATATATATGTATATATATATATGTACACATACACGTACGTACATAGAACACAACACACACAGACTGAGAGTGAGAGAGATGAGAATGAGAATGAGACAGAAAGAAAGAGATACATTTAGATATACATATGCATACTCATATATGTACAC
>NW_020870110.1:548086-550586 GCF_003789085.1 Penaeus vannamei | reverse complement strand
TACTTAAGGAGAAGGGGGTAGGGGCTGGGGGGGGGGGGAGGATGCAGGTGGTTGTGTGTGAGAGATTGTGAGATTACGCGAGGACACCTCCTTCTGCTTCTATTTAACTGTTAGTGGGCTGTCTTGGGTTGTTTGGCTTTGATGTGCTCTGCTTGGTGTACTTTTCGTTATTTTTTTTTCTTTCTCTTCGATTTCTGTCTAATCTCTTTCTCTTTCTTCTTTTTTTTTCTCTGTTTCGATCTCTCTCTTTCTCTCTTTCTATTTCGATCTCTCTCTCTTTCTCTTTTCTGTTTCGATCTCTCTTTCTTTCCTCTTTTCATTCTTCCTTTCTTTTTCTTTCTTGCTTCCTTTCTTTCTTTCTTTCTTTATTTATTTCTCTTTCTCTAACGCTCACGTACACACACAACAAACACACAACATACCCCCCACCCAACACACACCACACACCACACACACAGAGAGAGAGAGAGAGAGAGAGAGAGAGAGAGAGAGAGAGAGAGAGAGAGAAGAAGAGAGAGAAGAGAGAGAGAGAGAGAGAGAGAGAGAGACGAAAGTGCCCAGATATCTCAGCCTCCCTCACCAGGAGTTCAGAGGTCAGCCGAGGCTCCGGCGGGAGGGTCGGAGGCTGGGCTGGTCTAATTGACAGCCCCGCGACGGCTGGCGACGGAGGGTCGAGGGAAGACGCTGGAGGGGCTCGGCGGCGACGGCGGAGGAGACAAGAGATGGAGGAGGAGGGAGAAGAAGAAAGAAAAAGAAGATAGAAAAAAAGAAAAAAAAGGAAGAAGAAAAATAGATGAAAGGAAGGAAGACAATAGAAAAAAAAGAAGAAGAAGGAGGAGAAGAAGAAGAAGGATGCAGAAAGGGGAGCGGGGCGCGGGCGGGGCGGCGTCGGTATTGGCCTCCCGAATTTTAATCATCGGGGCCATGACTGATGCGGCGTCGGCGGACAGCGGTCATGCAAGGAAAGCTCGGTATGCCGTCATGCATGAGCTTGTTCGACGCGAGATCGTAGATTAGATATGAATGGAAATGACGTATGTTAATTCGTTTTGATGCCGCGGAGGGTCGTTATTATTATTATTTTTTTATGTTTCTTTTCTTCTTCTTTTCTTTTTTTCTCCCTCCTCTTTTATGTAGGTTATAGGGTCTCCTATGTTGACGCGGGGAAATATATGGAAACAATCCGGACATTTTAGGCCTGGAATAAGTGTCCGTTTGAACGAGAGGATGAATTTACTAGACACTTTTATTGTCTGTCTACACGAGTGTGTAACCACAGATGTAGTGTCGGTGGTTAGTCTTTTAATGACTAACCACAGGTGAAGCGTCGGTGGTTAGGTTGTTAGTGCCTAACCACAGCCGTTCTGCCAGTGGTTAACCCGCTAATGACTACACCCATAGGCGTGGCGTCGTATGTCAAGAGGGCAATGCAAGGCGCTGCAAGGGGGGCACGGGACCACGCCCCCGGCCCCGCCGCTCGCCCCCACGCCGCCGCCGAGAGAACGAGAGAGAAAAAAAAGGAGGACGAAAGTGAAGAGGAAAGAAGACCGAAGGAACATTTAGGACTAAAGCCTCAAGTATCAAGTCTGTGTCGAGAATGTTAATGACTAACCACAAATATATAGTTAGGAGTTTAATGACTAACCAGGACGATGTAATAGTTTAAAGTGTAGGAGCGGACAGTGGCGGCCGGGCTGTTACTCACGGAGATGGGATCTGACGCCGAACTTGTTGACATTAACTCTCTCGCCCCCCGCCGTCTTACCAGGCAGGACCCGCCGTCGCACCAGGACCCGCTCTCGCCTCCTCTCGCTTTCTTCGCCCTCGCTCTCGACTCCTCCCTCCTTCGTGTCTCTCTCTCTCTCTTTCGCTCTCTCTTTCTCTTTCTTTCCCTTTCTCTCTTTTCTTCATCTCGCCTCATTCTCTCTCTCTCTTCTCTCTCTCCTCTCTCTCTCTCTCTCTCTCTCTCTCCTCTCTCTCTCTCTCCTCTCTCTCTCTCTCTCTCTTCTTCTCTCTCTCTCTCTCTCTCTCTCTCCTCTGTCTCTATCTCACTAATCTTTCCGCCTTTCCCTCTCTCTCCACCTTCGTGTTTCGTCTCCATCTAGCTCCACCTTCCTCCTCCTCTTCCTCTACCACCAACTCCCGTTCTCCCTCCTCTTTCGTCCACCTCGTCTATCTCCATCTTCTCACTTTCTTCTTCTTCTTCGCCTCCTCCTTCCTCTCCTCTCTCCTCCTCTCCTCCTCCACCTCCTCTCCTCCTCTCCTCCTCCTCCTCTCCTCCTCCTCCTCCTCTCCTCCTCCACACGCCGGCCTTAGCATGGTTGTCGGACCTTTCTCCTGCCGGAGTCGCTCGTCCTTCGGGAGGTATGTCGGAGGCGGCGGTGTGTAGGCCTTCGTGTCTCGGAGGACCTGGGTGATAGACTGGTTCTGTGTGCGTGTGTGCGGTGTGTGTGTGTGTGTGTGTGTGTGTGTGTGTTGTGTGTGTGTGTGTGTGTGTGGT
>NW_020870110.1:535586-540586 GCF_003789085.1 Penaeus vannamei | reverse complement strand
AGAGAGAGAGAGAGAAAGAGACCAAGGCAGACAACAGACAGACCGAGATGAAGCATTCGCCAGCGAGCAGAGACACGCCTGGTGGCAGACCGAATTCTTGGCGGAAGCGGCTCCAGCTGAAGGGCAGCGAGGTCGGCTCAGCGTCGGCCGTCGGACCTCGGCTAAGTAATATATCTGGTAGTTTGTACGTTTAGTACACCTAATTAGTGCACTTTTATTGTTTCCCGATCACTGGTAATGGGCATTGGCTGTCTGCTTTTGGCAGATATTTGTTGTTAGATGTGAGTGTTTACGGTGCCGAGAAAGGAATTGTTTGCATTAATGTGTGTTTGTTTTTATCTTCTTTTTTTCATTGTGGCGTTTGTTTTTATCTTCTTTTTTTCATTTTGGTGTTTGTTCTTATTTTTTTTTCATTTTGGTTAGTTCGTATTTCAGGACGTGTTTTCCCCTCGTGCATAGCTGCTACTGCACGTCTGCTCTTTGTTGGTCTGTGTTCATTTTTCTTGCCAGTTGAATGAACGGGCCCGAGGGAGAGACGGCGACGTGACCATAGAGAACGCGACCTGGAGGATAAATTTCCCCCGAAACGAGCTCCCTCTCTAGGCCACAGGTCCCTCTCCCCTCTCCCCTCCCCCCTCCCCGCCCATCCCCCCGTTGTGAGGTAACCTTCCTTATACTGCCCGTGGAGCCTGTTCCCCGCCTGGCTATATATTACTTGAGAGCTACCTGTTAACACCCCCTCCTCCCCTTCCCTCCCTACATCCCCACCCACCCCCTTCCCCAACCCCAACCCGTCTCCTCCCCCCACCTTCCCTTATCAGCGTCGGCCGCGTTATCACCCGCCCGATGTGTCGTGCGGGATCCAGCAGTCCCCTCTCCGACGTCCCACACAATCATTTCGTAACCAAACACCGTCATCGTTTTATCTCCCGCCGTAAATCTGCGCGTTGGCTCCCCGGGTCCCGTGGTCCGAGCGGGGTGGGGTGGGGTGGGGGTGGGGAGGAGGGAGGGGAGAGGGAGGGTGCGCCAGGAGAGAGAGAGAGAGAGAGAGAGAGAGACTTAAGTGGTTCGAGGGGGGGCTTATAACGGGTTCGGGGTTAGCTTAAGGGGTTCGAGGGGGAAGCTTAAAGGGTTCTTAGTTAAGGGGTTCGAGGGTTAGCTTAAGGGGTTCTAGGGTTGAATTGAATGGTTAAGGGCTGGCTTAAGGGGCTAGGGATTGGCTTGCAGTTAGCGGTTCGGGCTTAAGGGGCATGTCCTAACGGCTGGCTTGATTTCGGTATGCAGGTTGGCTTGATAAGGGGTTTCGGCTTGACTTACGTGGCTTGAGGTTTGACTTATCTGTTGCGAGGGTGACTTAGGGTGGTTTGAGGGATGACTTACATGGGTCGAAGGTGGACTCCAGTGTTTCAGGGCTGGACTGGCGCTCCTAAAGGGTTACGTAAGTGGTCCGGGGTTGGTCTTTAAGGACTGACAGAAGTCGAGAATGTGAGGTTGACTGACGCGCGCCGTGATTGACTGAATCGATCCCGGATTGACTTGCGCGTGTCACGGTTGACTCGGGCGTTCCAGGATGGACTTTGTGTTGGGTGAAGGGCTGTGCACACGCCCACGCCTCCGCTGAGAATGTCAGGGATTTTCTTCTTCTCTCTCCTTTAACCCCCTCCTCTTAGAACCCCCCCCCCACAAACCCTCCCTTTCGACTCTCTCTCTCTCTCTCTCTCTCTCCTCTCTCTCCCTTCTCTCTCTCTCTCTCTCTCTCTCTCTCTCTCTCTCTCTCTCTTTTTCACCCTCCTTTTCCCTCTTCCCCTCCCTCTCCTTTTTCCTTCTCCCTTCCCTCCTCTCCTTCCACCCCCTTTTCCCCCTCCCTCCCTCTCCTTCCACCCTTCCTTTTCCCATGTTGAAAGAGAACGGTGGGCGGGGCTCGTTCCTTCTAATGGGGCGGCGCTCTTGGTTGATTCTGTTGTGTGTAAGTAATTATGTAAGTATTGGCGTTGAATTACGTAAGGTTTTGTTGCTCTCTTCCATTAATGGGATATGTCGTGCACTCGTTAGGTTTTAGTTAGTTTGTTAGTTTTGCTTCGGGAATTGTGATTGAAGCTCGGGTCAAATTGTTATTTATTTTGTTTATTATTATTTTAGATAGTGGGAGGAAGGGGGAAATTGTTTGATGAATTTTGGTTGTTTTTTGTTCCGTTTTCTGTTTTTTTAATGATTAATGTTTTTTTTTTTTTTTGTAATTTTGGTTTTCGTGTTTCCTTCTTTTGAATTCGATGTTATTTTTATGGTTTTCGTGTATATATTTTTTGAAGATCTATTGAGGATCAAGTTTTGGTTTAGAAGTCCATCCTTTCCTCCCTATCTCTCCCCCCACCATTCCAAACCCCCACCCCCCACCTCCTCCTCCCCCCGCCAAGAAATCAACTTGTCTCATCAACGTCGTTTGACTGTTGTTTGAAGCCGAGCGTCTGTCGACATCTCCCATCGGCGAGTCTGGGTGTCATATATCGTCTTCGAGATGGGCCTAGGCTGCTCCGAGGGCTCCCCTCTCCCTCCCTCTCCTCCTCTCCTCCCTCCTCCCCTCCTCCTCCTCCTCCTCCTCCTCCTCCTACTCCTCCCTCTTCCCAACCCCGTCGTCTTAGAATCAACCTAGGTGATAAAAAAAAGAGATTCTTCCTCCCTTTCTCTTCTCCCCTTCTCCAATCCTTTTAGAGGTCTCTCCTCCCTCTTCCCCAATTCCTCCTGTTAGAAACTCCTAATCCCAATAAATACTTCCCTCCCCTCTTTCTCTCTCCTGTAACCCTCTTAGATCCCCCCCCCACACAAAACCTCCTTTCGACCCTCTCCCCTATCCTTCCCACTCTCTCCCCCTCACTCCCCTTTTCCCCTTCCTCCCTTCCCTTCCTTCCCTTCCCTCTCCTTCTTTTCCCTTCTTCCTCCTTCCACCCTTTCTTTTCCCTTCTCCCCTCTCCCTTTTCCCTCCCTCCCTTCTCTCTTCCATCTTCCATCCTTCCACCTTTCCTTTTTCCCTTCTCCCCTTCCTCTCCTTTTCCCCTCTCCCTTCTCTCTTTCTTCCCCTCTCCATCCCATCCCTTCCTTTTCCCTTCTCCCCTCTCCCTTCCTCCTCTCTTCTCCCCTCTCCCTTCCCTCCCTCTCTTCTCCCCTCCCATCCTTCCATCCCTTCCTTTCTCTTCTCCCCTCTCCTTCCTCCCTCCTTTCCCCCTTCCCCTCCTTCCTCCTCCTCCCTCGTGTCGGACCCGTCGCTCCGGCCCGCTATCTCCGAGCGCGCGTTCTTGGTGCCATAACAAGATGTTGACTACCGTAGTGGCGTCGTTTGGTCTCATTAGGAGGGCTGTTATCTGCGGAGGTGTTTCCTTGGCCATAAACAACGCTCGGACCCGCTCCTGCCTACCTCACCTGCCCGTCTCGGCTGCCCTCTTCCCTCCTCTCCTCCCTCTCCCCTCCCCTCCTCCTCCTGCTGCTTCTACTCCTCCTCCTACTACTCCCTCCCTTGTGCTCCTCCTGCTCCTCTTCTTCTGTTTCGATTACGCTCGGTCTCTTCGTCTCTACTCTTTCCGTCTTTTGCTCTCTCGTTATGGAGTTTTTCTGGTGCTTTTCCTCCTTTAATCTCTTTGGTATATCTATTGTGTCTGTTTCACTCTCTCTCATTCACTCATTCATTCGCTTACTCGCTCACACTCTTTCTTTTCTTTTCTCTCTCTCTCTCTTCTTTCTCTCTCTCTCTCTCTCTCTCTCTCTCTCTCTTCTCTCTCTCTCTCCTCTCTCTCTCTCCTCTTCTCTTCTCTTCTCTCTTCTCTCCTCTCTCTTAATCTTCCTTTTTCGTTAATTATTTGGCCTATCCGCTTTTCCTCTCTTTATTATTTTCTTGTGTTATCTTTCCTTCTTTCTTCTGCCTGTTTGATACTTTTATGCTTTAATTTTTGTCTTCATTAGTATTCTTTTTGTTGCTCTTTAGACCATTTTCTTTTTTCCTTCTTTTTTGTACCGCGTTTCTTTTTTTTTTCCTTATTCCCTTTTCGCTCAGGTTTTTTCTTCTTGTAATATCGTGCTTTCTATTCCTTTCTTTTTTCATCTTTTTTCTTCAGTCTTTTTTTCCTTCTCCCTTTCCGCTTCTCGCTTATGCAATATCTGTCATTCATTATTATCGTTGTTTTGTCGTTGTTGTTTATTGTTTCTTCTCTTATTATTATTATTATATTATCATTATCATTATCATATCTTTATTAGTTTCCTTTCACTGTCTCATTCTCCACTCCTCTATTTTTTCTTGTTTTCCTCCCCTCACCCCCCCCCCTCGCTTTTGCCATCTCGCTCGCTGGCTCTCGGGACATTTCCTTTGCTCTCTCTCGCTTTCCTCTCTCTCTTCTCCCCCCCGCTGCATCTTTTTCCTCCCTCCCTCTCCTCTCCTCTTCCTTCGTGCATCTCTTCCCACTCCTCCCTTCCTCCCCTCTCTTCTTCGCTGCATTTCTTCCCTCCTCCTCCTCCTCTCTCCTCCTGCCGCTGCATCCCTTCCTCCTCCCCCCCCTCCCGGCCGCGCTGGCACAAGCACACGCAAACAAAACACACTGCATACATGTTTGTGCTCAAAAAGTCGCTTTATGAAAAAAGGTTACCGCTAAATGACGATAAGGCAATCGATAGCCTTCATCGCGAGTGGAGAGAGAGAGAGAGAGAGAAAAAATATCAAAGGTGCGAGCGTCGGAGTTTCAGAGGGCACGCTCTCTACCGACGTCGAGTTGTTCCTTCAAGACGGCCCCCTGGAATGACCCTTGGAATCTGAGAATTACAATTCCTGATATAACACTTGGCTGGAAGTACTTTGTGTCTTCGGGCTTTTTATACTTTTTTGGGTGGGGGATTTTTTTTTTTTTTTTTTTTTGGCCTTTTGTTTTTTTTTTGCTTTTTTAGTGGGTGGGGGTGAGGTAGGGTGGGGGATTTTTTTTTTATTTTGTTCACAAGAAAAGTGCCTTCCTCTCCTCTCT
>NW_020870110.1:518086-530586 GCF_003789085.1 Penaeus vannamei | reverse complement strand
CCCTTCTTTCCCTCTAACGTGTCCTCCTTTTCCTTCTCATCCTCCCCCGTCTTTCCCTCCAACGTTTCCTCATTTTCCTTCTCCTCCTCCCCCTTCCTTCCCTTTAATTTTTCCTTCTTTTCCTTTTCCTCCTCCCCCTTCTTTCCCTTTAACGTTTCTTCCTTTTCCTCCCCCTTCTTGCCCTTTAATTTTTCCTCCTTTTCCTTATCCTCCTCCCCCGTCTTTCCTCTTAACTTTTCATCATCCTTTTCCTTTCTCCTCTTCTTCTTCTCTTCTTCTTTCTTCTTCTTCTTCTTCTTCTTCTTCTCTTCTCGAACCCGAGTCCATCTTCACCCGTTGCTAATTGACAGGCCCGTAAGGTCAGTGAAAGGTTTGTGGTGTGCGGCATGCCAGGAACTCGGGGGAGGGTGTCCTTATCGTTGTCATCGATGCCAGTCCTTATCACACGCGCGCCGTTCGTCCGTTCCTTCGTCTGTCCGTTCCTCCGTTCGTCTGTTTGTTCGTACGTTCTTCCGTTCGTTCGTCGTTTCGTCTGTCGTTCGTCCGTCGTCTGTTCGTCTGGAGTCTTCTGCTGCATGGGGACTCCTTCGGGATCCTCCTTTCCTCCTTCGGGATCTCCTTCGCCTCCTTCGGGACTTCCTTGGCCTCCTTGTCCCTCGTTCTTCCCGGTCTCTCCGTTTTGGTTTAGGTTGATTTTTTTTCCCCTTTCGGGTGTTTTCTCCCTCTGTGGTCTTCTTTTGTTTTTCCTTGTCCTCCGTTGATTTTTTTTTCTTTTTGGGTGGTTTCTCCCTTTTTTGTTTTTCCTTGTCCTCCATTTTCCTTTTTTCTTCTTTCTTTGGCCTTTCTCCTCCTAGTGGGGCTACTCCATTCTTCCTCTACTCTACTCATTGTCCCTCCTTTTTCATTTCCTTCTCCTTTTCCCCTTTCTCTTCATCTCCCTTCCATCTTCTTCCTCTTCTTTCATGTAACACTCTCTTTTATAACCCTCATCTTACCTTTCTCCATTTTTTTCTCCCTCCTTCCATCTCTTCTCTTTCTCCCTCCTCTCTCCCTCCTCATTTCCTCCTTCCCTTCCCTCTCCTCCCTTCCTTTTCGAGCTACTTCCTCCCATTTTTGAAAATACATCTCGATCAAATTTCGTCCTAAGTTCTTCTTCTCATTTTTATTTTTTTTCTATTTTTATCACAATGAACTCGTCCTTTTCTTTTTATTTACCGGTTAGAAAGGGAAATTAATAAACAAACAAAGTAAGGAGAACGAAAGAGAAAGAGAAAAAGAAAGAGAGAGAGAGAGAAAGAGAGCGAGAGAGAGAGAGAGAGAGAAAGAGAGAGAGAGAGAGAGAGAAAGAGAGAGAAGAGAAAAGAGAGAGAAAAAAAGAGAAAGAGAAAGAGAGCGAGAGCGAGAGAGAAGAAAGGAGAAAAAACAACGAGGGATAGAAATTTCCTCTTTTCCTTGATTAGCCGAATGGAAAGCCTGGCGCGATTGTGTCACACCCATTTTGGTTTAAGATGTCGGGTCCTTTTTGAGGGCGCCGCTCGAGTCCTGGGATCGCGCTTTCAGGGTTTTGTTGTTATATATATATATATATATATATATATATATATATATATATATATATAATATATATATATATATATTATATATTATATATATATATATATATATATATATATATATATATATATATATTATACACACGCACGCATGCACGTACGCACGCACACACAGCACACACACACACACACACACACACACACACACACACACACACACACACACACACACACACACACACACACACACACACACACACACACCATTATATATATACATATATGCGTACATACATATATATATATATACTTATAATACACATATACATACATATGTGTGTACTGTATATATAATATACTATATAATATATATTATATATATATATATATATATATAATATATATTTATAGTATATTTAATATTTATGTATTATAGAATATATATGGATAATACATATATGTTATATATATATATATATATTTATAATAGTATATATAAGTAGATAGATAGATAGATAGATATAGATAGATAGATAGATAGATAGATAGATAGATAGATAGATAGATAGGATAGGTAGGTTTAGGTAGGTAGGTAGGTAGATTTATTTAATATTTTATATATTTATATTGTATAATATATATATATATATATTATATACTATATATATATATATTACATATATTAGATATATATATATATATATATCATATATATATATATATATATATATATATATATTTATATATATATATATATATATATATAATATATATATTTATATATATATTAGTATATATATATATATATATATATATATATATATATATAGTATATGTATATATATATATATATATATATATATATATATATATATATATATATATATATGTATGTATGTATGTATGTATGTATGTATGTATGTATGTATGTATTTATGAGAAAGAACAATAAGTAGGAATATTGGTGATTGTTAAGTTTTTGTAGAAAAGAGTATGAATGAGAATGTGAATAACCGCGCAAGAGACGTTATTCGTTCTTATATATACAAATGTGGATACTTCTACTGACAATACTTTATATATGTGTATAAGTATATCCATGGTATTGGTGGACATATTGTTTATATCGTATTTTTGTTTTTATCGAAACATTTGTTAAGGACTTTTTGAAGAACCTTTCTTGTTCTTGTTAATGCCGTTTTTTTTATTGTTATTGATCTTTTATTTTCATATTTTCTTTCATTCCTCATTACCTCCCTATTCGTCATCATCGTTATCGTCATTGTCACCGCTACCTCATCGTTATCTTCATCTGCGTCATCTCCTTCTTAATATTCCTTTTCTTCATCTTTCAACTTCGTTTTCAACTTCATTTTCCTCTTCCTCTCACCATTATCATCATCACCACCACCATCATCATCAATCATCACCATCACTATCACCATCATCATTATCTTCATCACCACATCACCACCGCAACCAATCATCAACAACATCATATATTCTCTCATCACCATCATCCATGCATATTCATCATCATCATCACCACATCCTAGATGCCCTGAACATCTTTTCCCTCTCCCTCCAGATCGGATGCTGGCCGAGGAGAGCCTCTCAGCGATAAACTCTAAGGTAAGTTTACTCCCTCTTACACCACACACACCACACACACACACACACTATACTCTTGTTCATTCACAAAGGCACGGGGGCTGTTGCAGTGTGCAGTGTGATAAGGTTGCAAGGGCCAAATATTCCTCGCGCAGAGATAGTGATTGGGGGTTTGGGAGGGGGGGGGAGGAGGAGGGGCGTGGTGGACTGATAGCTGGGGTGTATGGTGTAAGCTGCGGTTGAGGGTTTTACAAAGATAAATGATAGGTAATGATGATAATGATAATAATAACGATAATGATAGTGATGATGATATGATATAATAACAACAACAGCAATAATAATAATAACAAATATAGATAATAATAATGATAATAATAACGATAATGATAATAATAACGATAATGATAATAATATAATATATAACAACAACAGCAATAATAATATCAACAACAACAACAAATAATAATAATTATCATCATCATCATCATCATCATCATCTTAATGAAAATGTGAAAATTTTATGGATGAAAAACAATGATGATAATGATGGATAGATAAAAAACGTGGAAATTGATGAATTAATAGATGAATAAGTTGAGAGGTAAGACAGAACGCTAGAACGCTATATACCCGAGTGTCTTCATATAAATATGCCTTTTTGGTCAACTAAGGTACAAGTATTTTTTTTACGTTTTTTATCTATCCATCATTATTATTATTATCGCTTTTCATTCATCAATTTCTACGTTCTCTATCTACCCATCATTTTCATCATTGTTTTTCATTCATAAATTTCCACGTTTTCATTGACTTAAGGTACAAGGAAATTTGTGGTTATTGAATTTCCTTCGTGATATTTAATGCCACAACCTTCATAACATACATATGTGATAAAGTTAATTCCACATCAGAACTACTATAAATATAAAAATGTGATAAAGTTAATTACGAACTAGTATAAATAAAAAAAAAAATGATAAAGGTAATTCCGAACTACTATAAATATAAAAATGTGATATAGTTATTTCCGAACTAGTATAAATTTAAAAAACGTGATAAAGGTAATTCCACATCAGAACTACTATAAATAAAAAAATGTCAAGACGCTCCACTAAAAAAGGGATTTTATATTATCATTAGAAACGAATGATTAATTTAAGGCTTAGATTACGATATATATATATACCCGGATATTGTCACTGCGCTTTGTAAAGGGGTATGCTAGTCGCCTTGGGGTGGGGTGGGTGGGGGGGGGCGCGGAGATGAAAGAGCTACAGCGGAAACTGTATTGTATTCTTATTCTGTTTCTGTTGTCTCTGGGTCTCTCTCTCTCTCTCTCTCTCTCTCTTCTCCCTCTCCCTCTCCTCCTCCCTCTCCCTCTCCCTTCCCTCTCCCTCTCCCTCTCCTCTCCCTCTCCTCTTTCTACAACACATGGAGATTTGATGTGATTGTAGCGTGCCCTAGATGTGCAACTTCAGCTTAAAACTCGACATATTTATAGAATGTTCGTTTTTTTTCCTTCGTTTGGAACACAGCGAATTAGAGAATAAAGTTATTAGATTAGTCGTGTTTGCGTTATCTGTATTATGCACAAATCTAACGGCGCGTGTTGATACCAAGTGAATAGAAGTTGATATTTGTATAATATGTTCCCACATAATTAGCGTCTGTGAATGATCTATTAATTGTTGAGTTTGTTGACTAGATTATAGACTAGATTAATTGTTTTCCACGGTCGCTCACGCATCCCTCCCTTTCCCTCTCCCCCTCTTTCCTCTCCTCTCTCTCCTCTCTCTATGCATGTACAGAATCGCAATTGCATTTAAAAACTGAAAGATTAATAATCTTAAGACCATGATCGTTTTTTTGTTGTTGTGGTTATTGTCATTGTTGTTATTTTTTGTATGTGTTTCGTAATGTATCGTACGTAAGCTGTATTTTTCCCCTTACGAGGTTTTCCAAGATTGTCAAGAGATTGTTGTATCGGTAATTAAAGCGGTTATTGCGTGGGAGAAACTTTGAAATATCATTTAAATATGCAGGGGCTTCTCGTGATAGATAAATAGCCGTGTTATGTCGTAGGCTTAGTACTTATCACCTTAGAGAGTTATTTGCTGGTCAAGGCGCGGGGCGTGGACAGGTGCATGAAGCATTTGGCACGGTCTGTTTGTATGGCACTGTAGGCTACGGTTGTTTTTGCATTCATGTGGTAAGTGCGAAGAAGACTTACCTAAGATTTGTAAAAAAATAATAATGATTATAAATAAAAAATATAATCATTATAATAATGATGATAATGATAATGATAATGATAATGATAGAATATTAGAATTCTGCGGGGTCAAGGTTTGCAAGTGTCGTCAAGCGCAACACGGATTTTTTGGGGGGTGTTTACGTGCCCAGGCAGAGGAACCTCAACTCTTCCTCTGTTCTCTTCTTATTATTCTTTTTCTCTTTTCTTTCTTCTTTTTCTTACTTCTTTCTTCTTTCTTTCTTCTTCTTCTTCTTCCTCTTCCACTTCTTCTTCAAGGAAGTGATGGCGAAACCAAGGCGGAACTCGAGCCGAGGTCATGAGGTCGAGCATTCCCTTCTTGCCCGCTTGGGTATTCTCGGGCACGACGGAGCGGGGGGTGGGGGGGGTTATGGGTATGGGTATGGAAAGGGGGGAGGGCGGGAGGAAAGAAGGGCGGGGGGCTGATCGGTTAGTGGGGGGAGGGAGGAGGAGGAGGGGGGGCCATGAAGGGTCAGGGAGAAATGACAAAGAGGAAGTGGAAATAAGGTCATGTCATGGGAAACGCACGTGACCTTGCATTAGGGGGGGGGGGGGGTCGTGGCTCGTCGGACGCACGGGAGGGGAAGGCGGGGGAGGGGAGGGACGCAGACGCAGGACTACTGTCGGGGTGTGCACGGCGTCTGCCTCTCCTCGCTGCCCTCTCAGATGTCTTAAAGATCGTCGGTCATGGCTCTGGGTGTCTGTTCTTATATTTTTATTATTGGTATTATTATTATTTTATTATTATTATTATTATTATTTATTTTATTATTATTAATATTTTATTATTTTTTAATTATTATTTTGTTTTATTATTTTTATTTTTTTTTTTTTCGTTTCCTCTCCGACTTCCCTCGCTTTCTTCGTCATTCTCTCCTTTTCTTTACTTCTTTATCACCTTTCTTCCGCCTATCACCAAAAAAATTTGTGCACTATTTTCCTATTTTTTTTCATCTCCATCTCATTACTCCCTCCCTCCTGCCCTACCACCTCTTTTCTGTCTACCCTCTCTCTCTCTCTCTCTCTCTCTCTCTCTCTCTCTCTCTCTCTCTCTCTCTCTCTCTCTCTCTCTCTCTCTCTCTCTCTCTCTCTCTCTCTCTCTCTCTCTCTCTCTCGCTACGCTCTCTTCCTTCCCTTTCCCTATCTCTCTCTCCTCCCTTTCCCTCTCCCCTCTCCCCCCCTTTCCCTCTCCCTCCACCCTCTCCCCCTTCCCTCTCCCCCTCCCCCCCTCTCTCTCTCCCCTTCTCTCTCTCCCTCCCTTTCTCTCCTTCTCTCCCCTCGCCTTACCCCTTCCTCCCTTTCTCTCCCCTTCCTCTTCCCCCCCTTCCCTCTCTCCTCTTCCCCTCTCCCTCTCCCTCTCCCTCTCTCGGGCCATTCCCTTCAAGTAGACCCAGGAACGCCTCGCTCCCGAAGGAGGATAGACATAGAGGAATCTTCCGCAGAGATCTAAAGCTTATACGTGTAGCGCTTGTCCCGTCAGTCATATCGACAGGGCCTGCCCATTCCCCCTGGCTGCCGCTGACCGACCCTCTCTCTTTTCTCCCTTTCTCTTTCTTTTTCTTTTCTTTTTCTTTTTCTTCTCTTTCTCTTTCTTTTTCTTTTTCTTTTTCTTTTCTTTTCCCTTTCTCTTTCCCTTTCCCTTTCTCTCTCTCTTCTTCCTCCCTTTCCCTATCTCTCTCTCCTCCCTTCCCTTCCCTCTCTTCTCTCCCCTCCCTTTACCTCTCCTTCTCTCTCCCTCCCTCTTCCTCTCTCTCTCTCTCCCTCTTTCTTTCCCTTTCCTCTCTCTCTCCCTCTCCCCTCTCTCTCCCTTCTCCCTCTCCCTCTCTCCCTCTCTCGGGCCATTCCCTTCAAGTAGACCCAGGAACGCCTCGCTCCCGAAGGAGGATAGACATAGAGGAATCTTCCGCAGAGATCTAAAGCTTATACGTGTAGCGCTTGTCCCGTCAGTCATATCGACAGGGCCTGCCCATTCCCCCTGGCTGCCGCTGACCGACCCTCTCTCTTTCTCTCTTTCTCTTTCTTCTCTTCTCTTTTTCTTTCTCTTCTTTTTCTTTTTTCTCTTTTCTTTTTCTTTTCTTTTTTTCTTTTTCTTTCTCTTTCTTTCTTTTTTCTTCTTTTCTCTTTCTTTCTTTTCTTTTTCTTTCTCTCTCTCTCTCTCTCTTCTCTCTCTTCTCTCTCTCTCTCTCTCTCTCTCTCTCTCTCTCTCTCTCTCTCTCTATCTCTCTTCTCTCTCTCTCTCTCTCTCTCTCTCTCTCTCTTCCTTCCCTTTCCCTATCTCTCTCTCTCTCCCCTCCCTTTCCCTCCCTCTCTCTTTCCCTTCCCTTTCCCTTTCTTTCTCCCCTCCTTTCCCTCTCCTTCTCTTCCCTTCCTTTCCCTCATTCTCTCTCTCCTCTCCCTCTCTCTCTCCATCTCCCTCTCTCTCTCTCTCTCTCTCTTCCCCTCTCTCTTTTTCCCCTCTTCTCTCTCCCTTCCCTATCCTCTCTCTCTCTTCCTTCCCTTCCCATCTCTCTCTCCTCCCTTTCCCTTTCCCTCCCCTTCTCTCCCCTCCCTACCTCTCCTTCTCTCCCCTCCCTTTCCCTCTCTCTCTCTCCCCTCCCTTCCCTCTCCCTCTCTCTCTCCCTCTCCCTTCCCCCCTCTCTCTATCCCTCTCCCTCTCCCCCTCTCCTCTCTCTCGGGCCATTCCCTTCAAGTAGACCCAGGAACGCCTCGCTCCCGAAGGAGGATAGACATAGAGGAATCTTCCGCAGAGATCTAAAGCTTATACGTGTAGCGCTTGTCCCGTCAGTCATATCGACAGGGCCTGCCCATTCCCCCTGGCTGCCGCTGACCGACCCTCTCTCTTTCTCTCTTTCTCTTTCTCTCTTTCTCTTTCTTTCTTTCTTTCTTTTTCTTTCTCTTTTCTTTTTCTTTTTCTTTTTCTTCTCTTTCTCTTTCGTTCTTTTTCTTTCTTTTCTCTTCTTTCTCTTTCTTTTTCTTTCTTTCTCTCTTTCTCTTTCTTTCTCTCTCTCTCTCTCTCTCTCTCTCTCTCTCTCTCTCTCTCTCTCTCTCTCTCTCTCTCTCTCTCTTCTCTTCTCTTCTCTCTCTTCTCTCTCTCTCTCTCTTCTCTCTCTCTCTCTCTCTCTCTCTCTCTCTCTCTCTCTCCTCTCTCTCTCTCCCTCCCTTTCCCGCTCCCCTCCTATCCCTCTCCTCTCCCTCTCCCTCTCTCGGGCCATTCCCTTCAAGTAGACCCAGGAACGCCTCGCTCCCGAAGGAGGATAGACATAGAGGAATCTTCCGCAGAGATCTAAAGCTTATACGTGTAGCGCTTGTCCCGTCAGTCATATCGACAGGGCCTGCCATTTCCCTGGCTGCCGCTGCCGACCCTCTCTCTTTCTCTCTTTCTCTCTTTCTCTTTTTCTCTTTCTTTCTCTTTTCTATTTTCTCTTTCTTTTTCTTTTTCTTTCTCTCTTTCTTTCTTTCTCTTTCTCTTTCTCTTTCTCCTTCTCTCTCTTTCTCTCTCTTTCTCTCTTCTTTCTCTCTCTTTCTCTTCTCTCTTCTTCTCTCTCTCTCTCTCTCTCTCTCTCTCTCTCTCTCTCTCTCACTCTCATCTCACTCTCCTCTCACTCTCTTCACTCTTCACTCTCACTCTCATCTCTCTCTCTCTCTCTCTCCTCTCTCTCTCTCTCTCTCTCTTCTCGCTTTCTCTCTCTCTCTCTCTCTCTCCCTTTTAGGAGCGACGTACTGTTTTCTTCTATTTTTTCTGCTTCTTCTCCTTCTTCGTTTTCCTCTCTTTCTTCTCCTTTTATTCTTATTCTATTTATTCTTATTCTTCTATTTCCTACTCTTCCTCCTCTTCCCCCCTTCCCGTTCTTCTTTCTTATCTCTCCTCGTCCTCCCCCTCCTCTCTTCCTCCTCCTCCTCTCCTCTCATCCTCTCTCCTCTCCTTCTCATCACCCTCCTCCTCCTCCCTCCTCCTCCTCCTCTTCAATCCTCCTTCCTTCCTTCCTTCCTTCGTTGCGGTACTGTTAAGTTATGTTTTCCTTATCGCTGACAGGTCGTGCGTTTTTCTTTTTTTTTAAGGTTTATCCATGGTACGTTGATGTATCCCAAGTAAATTATTGACGTGTATATATCCTCGTGATGCATAATATAGATATATTACATACGGTTAGAAAGGTACATCTCCGACTTCGAATTGCACGTCGGCCATCAGCAGGTCATGTCAGATTTGTATAAATAGGTCATTAAAGATTCCTAGTTTAATTGTTTGAGACTTGGGGATTTTGCCAGAAATCTATAGCAATTGAAAAAAAATTGGGGGCATGGAGCGATGTGTCTGTGTGATGTGTAGGTGCTATACTAGCTTGCGCTTGCGTGCGGGTGTGTGCGTATGTTGATGTCATGTTTTTTTGCGTATGTATAAGTTTAAAACTTGTTGCGTACATACATGAATTAAATGCAGTCCTTGTTATTTGGTCACGGACAGCAGAGAGAAAGAAGAGCAAACGGTACGTATCATAAATCATAAACCATTTCGTTTCTCTAAATAATCAAGGATTCTCCCTCACTCTTTGTCTCTTTTCTCGTCCACCCACAGGTCAGGCGACACAGCGGCCTCCACCCCCTCCACCCCCTCCACCTCCTCCACCGCCATGGACCCCGACACGTACACCATCGGCGGCGTCAAAGTGGAGTTCCCCGTCAGGCCGTACCCGTCGCAGATGGCCATGATGGCGCAGGTTAGTATCGTCGCCTGAGGGTATCTTTGGCGAAGGTATTTCCCCCCGGGGCATTCGCGAAGGTTTTGGAGGGTTTGAGGACCTTTGGCACGCTTTTTTTTTTTCTTTTTTTTTTTTTTTTGTGTGTGTGTCTTTTTTCAGCAGCGTTGATATCTCGTGATTGATGTTTTCCTTGTCTTCTTTTTCTGGTTGTCGTGCCCGGGGCGTTGACGAAACTGCTATGTTCTTTCTGTGCTATACCTTTGTGAACGCCTTCACACGATCGGTTCGCATTTCCGAGACTGAAGCCATAGCCGAGGTCGTCACAGAAAATGGATTGTGCCAGTTTCCTCTCTTCATTCAGTTACTTCCCCTGCACGCACTTCTTGTCTCCTTACCGTCGCATCCCCTCGTTAGGCTTCTGTCAACCTCTGCATTACTGCTGTGTGCACGTCTTCATAACCACATAAGTGTATCATCATGTTGCACAAAGTGTTTACTTACTTGACACGGTGTCCATGTTGATCTTTATCGCCCACCTTGCGCTGTACATACTGACAATACCCTTGGTTATTACACTGTTAGAGAGATGTTATTATCATACACTTATGTTTTATTATCATTGATATTTCTTGTTACGTATCCGCTACTTATTGTTTTAATGATCTTGTTAATGCTAACGCCTGTTCTCTCATACGCCCCACTTTTATTGCTTATCTTCCTTCCCCGGTTTTGTCCTATTTGCATGCGATAATTACTGGAAGTAGAAGTCTCAAGTGACCCAGTTGCCTTCCCTTGATATGCTCTTGTGCTTTTGCTCTTGGTGTTCCTTCCGTTCTTGCTGTGTTTGTAAATGCAGGTGACATGCAGTTGATGAGCCAAGTAGCGTCCAGCGTTCCAGTGCTGGGGCTGTGTCCTTTGTTGCACTTTGTTTCGCTTTATCAGCCTGTTCTCTCGCTCAAAGACTTATTAAACTTGCCTCTTATAAGAAAAGACAGTGAAGTTGTATATTATCTTAAGATTTTGTTTTCGGTTTTAACAATTGTACGTATATGGTGTCTTGTTATCCATATGCAGTGTGTAATAAAACTTTTTTCATAATTTTGAGCTTCTCTAAAATTGGCAGAGAAGAATTTTGATTTGCTTACAGAAAAGGGAAATAAAATGATAATTGTCTATTATTATAACTGCATAAAGAAAATAACCAGCATGTGTATAAAGCAGCTTTATGATAAAAGGTCATTGGTTCTTCCATGAAAAGTTTTTAGCTAAATTGACTCTTCTTTTCTCCATAACTTTAGACATTTGTTTACCACTATTTGTTGGTTGAAAAGGAGGGGAATGTGCATGTTAATTTAACCCTTACAGTCATTGTCTTAACTTGGGTATAGAAAGTTGATAATATTAAGGATTTTTACTTCTAAGAAAGTTGATTTGTATTATTTCTTCTGTTTGCACCTTTAGCTGTATGACTTGAGAAATTTATATGAAATAGAATTTGTATTAGATATGTTTTTTGTGGTTTAAGGGAATACTGAATCGTAAATTAGCTTTGAGTTGAAGTTGACTCTGTCACTTTTCATAGAGATAAATTAGTGTTATCAGATTTTGGGAAAATGTAGTATTAGATAAAATTTGTAGTTTCCTTTAGACCATACCCTGCTTTCCAGTGGTTGCAAGTATAGATGAATATATGTATGAAACTCATGTACATAAGAAGCCAAATCCTTTAATATGCTCTAACCCTTTCTCAGTTTTTCAGTTGCATTCCTAACCTACCCTGAGGGCATGGCCATCTCCCTTCCCCCCCTCCATGGGATTCCTGCAGCTACAGCTTGTCCCCCTGTGGTGCACCTCATATTTCCTAATGTTGGACTATGGTCATACCTGATATCTTACTGCTAAATGGTTTATGTCACTAATAACCTCAGACTTCTTCGTTTTTTCTTATTCATATTGCCTCTCTTTCTCTAGCTCTCTTCTGGTTTAAATGTTTTTTTACGAGTGCTGTGCATTCTGATGATACCTTTCTTGGATATTTTAATTCCACAAATGCCCTTTACGATTTCTGATGCTATATTGTTATTTTAGGTCAAGTGGTAAATGATTTATATATATGAAAAAAATAACAACTTTAATGCTGTTGTGAAATTGATTCATTTTTTTTCTCATGTAATTTTTTTTAAGAGCCTTTGAATATAAACCTTTTTTTTTGTTGTTGTTGTTTTTGGCCTCGCGGTCTTTCGGAGAGCACGAGTGTTGAGTGCAAATCTTTTTCGGTAGATTGTGAAAGGACTCCAACGGCGGCAGAACTGTTTACTGGAGTCCCCGACAGGATCAGGGAAGTCATTAGCCCTCCTGTGC
>NW_020870110.1:493086-500586 GCF_003789085.1 Penaeus vannamei | reverse complement strand
TTTATACACCAAAAAGAAAAGAATGAGTAAAACTGGATAAAAAAAATGACCTGCTTCCTGCCTTCTGTAATCCCTCCCCCCTCATCCCTCGACAATCTACTCCCTTCCTCCCTCTGTGCTCTCCTCCTCATACTCCCAACCTCCTCTGTCCCCCTTCCCCCCTCTCCTCCATCCCCCTTCACTTCTTCCCCACTCTTCTCCCTGCCCCACTCTCCTCGCTCCCCTCTCTCCTCCCTCCAGTGTGCCATTAGTTTCTCCACCTCTGCATTTCCCTGATTCTTAAGACTCTTGGGTCTCCTCTCCCTCACCATCAATGCGAGCGGCGCATTTGATCTAGTGTGAATAATAATAAAAAGAGGTGAAGGCTTGCTTATGTACTTTATCGTTCCCTCCTGCGGTTGTTCCCATTCTCTTGCTTTCCTTTGAATTAGCCGGGAGGGTTTGTGGGGCTGGCCTCAACATCTTATTCAGAAGGTAGGATGGCCATTATTCTCACGGTTTGTTTTGTGTCCGGGAACAATCAGAAAAATTGGGTGACATTGCCATAACTTGCTCACTCACTCATTCTCTGTCGCCGTCTCACTGACTCACTCATTTTGTCGTTCTCTCATTCTCTGACTATCTCACTCTCATTCTCATGTTTTCTCATTCTCTAACTCTCTCACTCAATCTCTAGCTCTCCAATCTCTCTCTCTCTCTCTCTCTCTCTCTCTCTCTCTCTCTCTCTCTCTCTCTCTCTCTCTCTCTCTCTCTCTCTCTCTCTCTCTCTCTCTCTCTCTCTCTCTCTCTCTCTCTCTCTCTCTCTCTCTCCTCTCTCTCTCTCTCTCTCCTCTCTCCCTCTCTCCCTCTCTCCCTCTCTCCCTCTTTCCCTCCCCACCCCTCTCTCTCCCTATCTCCCTCTCTCTCTCTCTCTCCCTCTCACTCACTCACTCCCTCACTCTCTTCTCTCGTTCTGGTTCAAACGTGTCTTTTTTTTTTTCTTTTTCTTTTTTTTTCCATTCATCCCTTTTTTATGAAGACAGTATGAATGTTTAGTTTTAATAGATTTAGGCAGCTGTATGATATCAGCAATTTAAAAAAGCTTACTGACACTTTAATTTTTTTTCCTTTTTCCTCTGTTACATCCCTTTCTTCCTTTTCTTTTCTTCTTCTCTTTTTCTTTTTTTTTCTTTTCGCTTTTTTTTCCATTTTTTTAGATGGAGAGTATTTCACGAGTATGGACAAGTGACACTTAGACCTCGGCATCCATTCTTGACATGAGTGTTGATGGTCAATGTACTTGACTAGGCCATTCAGCCAGCTCCACTGATTTGTAAATGATTAAACTAAAGGCTTCCACGTAATTAAATTCAACTTGCCTCCTGAGTACAAATCCTTTATGGAAGGTGATGCACTTGAGTTCATTTGATTTTCTTTTTTTTCTTCAATTTTCTTTTTTTCTTACTCCAAATAACAGTATACAGAACTTGCTTATATTATGGATTGTGGGCTTTAACATAGGGAGTCATTAGGTCCACTTTGCCCTGTTGGCTATGTGGCACATGGCATGTTCTTGGCCGGCTGCTAATGATTTAATTGGGGAAAGTGGATCTTTCATAGCTATTAGGTGAATTGGTAAGGAAAGATGTCAAAGAGGGATCCCTCTGTTTTGCTCTTTGCGCTCATTAGTGTTGGAACTTCTTCTGTATGAATGGGAAGAGAGAGGGTTCATATATTTTTTATGGGGGAAGAGTGATTTAGGGGATAAATGAATTTCTCGTTTAAGCTGACTGTCTAAATGGAGAGAGCAGATTGGCTAATTGTGTATGATTAGAGATTGTTCCTCAGATTTGTTGGTCTGTAGCCTTCAGATTTTGTGATTATTTTGCTGAATTTGGCAGATTTGTATTTGTTATACAGTTTAGCATTTAGCTGCATGGCATACATGTTATTTAGAACATATCAAATTGAATATAGTAATAAACCAATTCACACACTCCAATAAAATATATCTCCCCTTCCAAGTAACAGATGCATTATATTATAGTAAATTCTGTATGTTATGGAGATCTACAGTAGTTAAAAATTTGTTTTATATTGTAATGTCAATTACTCCATATTTTAAAATATTATGATTAAAGTTATTTGTGCTTACTTCATAAAAAATAATTACATTCAGTATACTATCTTGCTTGGGGAGTGAAGTACAAGCTTTAGTGTTATGGATAAATAGAAAGAGCTGAAAGGGGTTTTTAATATGTTTATGATAAAGAAGAACTGATGGCCTTACTAATTACCGGAGCAGGTACTCTGAGAGGGCTTGGTTCCACAAAAGAAGCATTGAAGCCTAAGGATGAAAGGTCAGTTATTTAGACCCTTCAATTGGAAAAAATATTTCTATAATTAGGGAGAAGAGGTGGGAATGCCCCTTCACGGGTTCTTTTTCACCGAGGTGTTGTGAAAGAGAAGAGAACGAGAGCTAATTTAGAACCCCGTCTGAAAGGGGTCTATAGAGGGTGTGTGAAAAGTGAAATCAATAGAGCGAGTTTAGAACATCTCACCGGTTGTGCATGTGGGTGCATTGTTCTCGTCGTGTTGTTCCAGGCAGCAGCTCTGTCATGTATCTTTGCAGGTGAGGACAAGAAAAATGGTTTCATGTTGAATGCAAGCTTCTGGGAGACTATCAGTTGGATGAAGTCTTATGAAGTGATTTAGGTTTGTTTGTTTACTTTTTGGCAAGTAAATATACTTGTAGAATGGGAAATATGAGAGAATTTTATTGCGAGGTGTGCTGCAGAGTATTTAATTTTCTTTATTGTTCTATGGTGAGATGGAATAACAATAGATTCCCTGGTAGGTGTCAGATTTCAGGGGTATACTTTTCCATACAAGATGCAATTGATAGGTATGTATTGTTTGTATTATTACTAATTTTCTTTTTTTATGTGCAGAGGAGACTATATTAATAGTTCAAATAATTCTTGTGTTTAGGACTATTTATTACTATTAATTGGCTTTCAGAGATATGTTAGAATTAGTTTACAGTACATTTCCCTTTTTTATCATTGAATGTCAGCAGTATTTTAGACTAGGTAGTACTTGATTAGATGAAAAGTTCATTATCAATGGTAGAAGCTTGCATATATATTTCTGAGGATTATTTTCTTTGTTATACTTATGAAAATGTTTTAAACTCAGAGAAGAAAGATGTAATATAGCAAACAGAAAAATTCCTAGAGTCAGTCACATATGAAATCAACAAGAAAAAATTGTGCACATCTGCGGGTAATACATTACACATGAGAAGGGGGGGAATGGAGATATTAACAGGAGAGGGTAACCGTGGTCAGGATGAAGTATGAATATGATGTGTCTGGTGAGAGGAGGGAATGGGAGGATGAGAGAACTCAAGAAGAGGGAGAAAAGAGGGAAAGGGAGTGTAGAGAAGGAATTAAAGTGAGGGAGAGGGAGAATGAATGTTATAAGGTGAGAGTATTAGTATTAAGTGTTAGAAAGAGGACTTTAGAAAAAAGGAGGTGAGAGGGAGAGAGAATGAAAATGAGAGTGAGAGCAAGAACATGTATGAAAGAGAGAGAGAGAGAGAGAGCACAGGTTTGGAGAGGGGGGAAAAGGATAAGGGTGTGTGTGTGTGTGTGTGTGTGTCTGTGTGGGGGAGAGGGGGAGGGTTAAGGGCAAAGGGGCTGTTCCCACCAGGCCCGCCCCAGGAGGTCACTGAGATGCTTTGTTCAGCCCAGGAAATGTCCGTCTCCCAACCAATCACGGTCAATACAAAGGAGGTACAATTTCAGTGGGCCTCGTCAAGGAGAAGCTGGGTCCCCAGACAACATTTATGTGAATCACAAGCGCTGCCGAGATTTTGTACTCTTAGTTGGTCAGAGTCTAGATTGGAAAGGAAGTTTGATTTGATTTTGATTATTGATTTTGTTTATTTGATACATAAGTGTATTTTTGATAAGTGCTGTATCTCCTTTAAGTTTTGTGTTGAATTAAAAACTTGATGAAAATGAATATGAAGCCAGCCATGATTTGAATTTTTTTCATCTCATAATGTTTTATTCATATGTATCTAGTTGACTTTGGGTGCTGTTGGATAACTTTGAAGATACCTCAACAGCCTCAGTAGCAGCATCGATCGGCCACGTTCTTTTTCCTATAGAATCAGTCTCCCATCCCCTCGCTCCCTCCCTCCCTGCCACCCATCCTTCCCTTTTTCCCCCACTTTCTCTCCTTACCACCCGCACCTTTGCCCCCCCTGTCCCTCCCTTGCCCCCCACCTCTCCTCCACTCCCTCATTCTCTATCTTTCCCTGTTTAGGTCTGCCTCTCCCTCTCATTCCCTGACCTTCATTCTATTATCCACCCCTCATTCCCTCCCCCAAACCCTCATCTCCTCTGATTATTTCCTTTCTCTCTCCTCTTCCTCCTTTTATCTTTTCCTTCAGTCCCTCCTCTACTTTGTTTCTTTTCACCAATTTATAATGGCATTTTACTCTTTCTAGATCTGTATTTTGTCATGTCTCACTCCTTATATCTTTTCATGTAAAAACGTCATAGTGATAGTGATGCTACCTTCAAAAATGTAGGGTTTAGAGAAGAATGAATGAAATACAAACACATGGCAGTTGTGACAGCCGCCATAACGAGAGGGTCACTCCCACATAACAGCTCGGTAATAGCCTCTTGACACTCGGTGACAACAGTGTGATGCTAAGATGACACTTGTATGGTTGCTATCAGAAATCATTGCAAACTAAAGATTTTCCCTGTGACTGTTGGGAGCCATTGTGTGCAGGACCTTATGAAAGCAATCATTGAGAACTGGCTGGCCTCTAGTAAATTCAGTTTGGCTATTAATCATCCCAGCAGCAGCGATCTGTGCAACAAAGCGGAGTCAGCCACGCAACAAAGGCCTGATGATAGAAGCAATAGCTGCAGATTGACTGGTAGATTTGACGCGGATGGGGGCTCTAATTGCAGTGGGAATATCAGAGGGGTTAGCTGTGCAGGTTGGGTTGGTTGCCACAGAGGAATTACAAGACAGGATTTTAGAAGCATTTCAAGTATTGGGTTTGAGCTTTTTTTGTGTGTGCCTGTTCTTATTTTTTTTTTTTTTTGTTATCTTCAATAGATATTATATATAATAGTACAAGACACATTAAGTCAGTAAACCTCGGACAGTAGCAGCTCTCCTCACTGTTCTGGTGTACATCGAGGCACTGTCTGATGTGAATGAATAGCCACCGACTTGGGGGGAACATTTGCCTCAACTGGACAATGGCTGTGCCCTTCGTCATACTTAAAGGTCCTCTTTTGTCAGATCTAACGGAAACCTTTTATTTTTTTATCAGTTATATTTTTCTTGGAATACTGTCAGTGTTATATTGTATTCATTGCAAATATTTGCAAGACAGCCTATGTGTTTGTAGATTTTATTCTAGCAGCAAAATGAAGCAGGTGTTTTTAACCTCCCTTCCCTCTCACACTCAACTTTCTTTCTCTCTTCTTTCTCTCTTTCTTTCTCTCTCTCTCTCTCTCTCTCTCTCTCTCTCTCTCTCCTCTCTCTCTTCTCTCTCTCTCTCTCTCTCTCTCTCTCTCTCTCTCTCTCTCTCTCTCTCTCTCTCTCTTTCTCTCTTCTTCTCTTCTCTCTTCTTTCTTCTTTCTTTTTCTTTTTTCCTTCTTTCTCTCTTTCTCTCTTCTTTCTCTTCCCCCCTCTCTCTTCTCTCCTCCCTCTCTCCCTCCTCCTCCCTCCCTCCCTCCCTCCCTCCCTCCCTCCTCCTCCTCCTCCCTTTCCCTTCCTCCCCGTCTCTTTCTCCCTCCCCTTTCTCTCTCTTCTCTCTCTCTCTCTCTCTCTCTCCCTCTCTCTCTCTCTATCTCTCTCTCTCTCTCTCTCTCTCTCTCTCTCTCTCTCTCTCCTCTCTCTCTCTCTCTCTTCTCTCATCTCTCTCTTTCTCTCTCTTTCTCTCTCTTCTCTCCTCCCTCTCTCTCTATCTCTTCTCTGTCTCTCTCTCTTTCTTCTTCTCTCCCTCTCTCTTTTCCCTCTCTCTCTCTCTCTCTCTCTCTCGCTCTCTCTCACTGGGAAAGGAAATACCTTCAGTAAGTATTTTTTGACAACCTTCTTCAGAATCTCTTTGGTGACTCTAAACTGAGGTGTAACTGGAGACTTGTATCTTTGTGCGGTGACTGGAGTGCGATTGGAGGATGGAGGAGTGATGTAGTGGCACGAGGTTCCTTTGAAGATTACATACTACGACCACGGTTCAGAACTCTCAATATAATTTTTTTTTTTTTTCTGTTATCTTCTTTTGCTTTTCTTTATTGTTCCTTTAATCTTTCTTTGTCCTTAATTTGTTGTTCTATATATATATATGTGTGTGTGTATGTGTGTGTGTGTCCCTGTGTATGTGTATCCATAGTTTAATATGCAGTAATTTCATTTATTTAGGTGTATGTGCCTCTCTGTCAAAACTTAAGTAAATGTAATGGGAGGATAAAGTGTAGTGGAACATAACAATATTATTAAATACTACATAGAGATGATTATAGAGAGAAGAGAGAGAGAGAGAGAGAGAGAGAGAGAGAGAGAGAGAGAGAGAGAGAGAGAGAAAGAGAAAGAGAGAGAGAAAAGAAATATAAGAAGAAAGAAAGAGGGTGAGACAAGATTGATGATCAGAGATGTGGAAGGTGATTCAGGGACTGATGAGGAAGGGGAGATAGAGCATGGAAAGTAAGAAGAGGAAGAGAGGGAGAGGGAGAGGGAGAGGGAACAACAGTGCTAAAAGAGGGAATGAAACTAGAAAAAAAGGAATAAAAAAGAAGTAGGGGGATAAATGGGGAAGCCAAAGGGTGAGACTGTGACAGATGAGATCGAAGGGAATGGAGAGGAGTGAAAGGAAAAGAGTAAGAGAGATAAGGATGAAGAGAAGAAAGAATTGAAACGATGGGCAGACATGGGAACTGGCGATGAGAGCAGAAGAGGGGAGAAAGGAGAGGGGAGGTTAAATAGGGGAACGAGGGAGGAGAGTGTCGAGAGGGGAGAGCAGCCAGTCGTCCCAATCCAGAGGGTGTGAGGAGGCTGGGAAACCTAATCCTCAGCCCAGATGCAGCCTCATTGCCTCATTCATCCCAACCTACATTTGGTGGCTGCATTCTTTCCCTAGCTGCCTCAGTCTCCCTCGGGTGACCTCGTGTCCGGCAATTATTGTTAGCAAGCATTTGTAACGTTCTCTCCCTCTCTTTCACTCTGTCTGTTCTCTCTCTCTCTGTCTCTTCTCTGCTCTTCTTTCTCTCTTTCTCTCTCTCTTTCTCTCTATTCTCTCTCTCTTTCTCTCCTCTTTCTCTTCCTCTCTCTTTCTCTCATCTCTCTTCTCTCTCTCTCTCTCTCTCTCTCTCTCTTCGTTCTTCTCTCTTCTCTCTCTCTCTCATCTCTCTCTCTCTTCTCTCTCTCTTCCTCTTTTCTACAATCTGCTCGACTCTCTCTCTCTTCTCTCTCTACTCTCTCACT
>NW_020870110.1:491489-492986 GCF_003789085.1 Penaeus vannamei | reverse complement strand
GGAGTTCAGTGCGCCTTGACATACTTCCGTCGGTTGCGAGGGTAAGAAGGGGTCGACTTAACCGCCTTGTTAGCAAACTTTACCTGGGACTTAACCCGAAATACTGTGCGTTTCGGTTGAACGCTTGGCCTTGCGAAATGGTCGTGGCGAGCGGACGATAGCCAGTATGTTAAAATTGCCGAGGCTCGACGACCCAGTATTAATATCCGCATATACGGACATGCATAAACATAAAATAAATGTATAGCTATCCGGTAGATATGCATGTCTAGACTGATATGTGTGTATTTATCTATATGATTTGAAAGGCCGTTTAATGAAGATTCGTTGGGTCGGGTTCGTACAATTTTAACAAACCGGCCGTATGCCTCGTGTTCTTGAAAATGTCTTCACTGCATGAAGGTGTCTCGGTGCTCAGTGCATGACACGTGAGATGGCTACATGGTTTGTCATAGATTTATTTCGTGTGATGAGAATATTCCCTCCCGGTTTGTCTTGCGGTTCTGCTAGCTGTTCTGTTAACCTATTTTGCAATTGTCTGTGATATTTCTCGCATGAATTACTCAGTTCGTACCATGTTAGTTCAGGCCTTCTTTTGTCATTAAATAACTCGTAAAATCTGTCAACAAACCCCTGTCACCATTGGTCTGTTTTACCAGTGACATATGTTATTATTGACCTGCCTTGCCAGTGAACTGTCTTACTAATGACCTGCCTTGCTAATGAACTATCTTACTAATGACCTGCCTTGCCAATGAACTACCTTACTAATGACCTGCCTTGCCAATGACTACCTTACTAATGACCTGCCTTGCCAATGACTATCTTACTAATGACCTGCCTTGCCAATGAACTATCTCACTAATGACCTGCCTTGCCAATGAACTACCTTACTAATGACCTGCCTTGCCAATGAACTACCTTACTAATGACCTGCCTTGCCAATGAACTACCTTACTAATGACCTGCCTTGCCAATGAACTACCTTACTAATGACCTGCCTTGCCAATGGACTATCTTACTAATGACCTTCCTTGCCACTGACTATCTCACTAATGACCTGCCTTGCCAATGAACTACCTTACTAATGACATGCCTGCCAATGAACACCTTACTAATGACCTGCCTTGCCAATGAACTACCTTACTAATGACCTGCCTTGCCAATGAACTACCTTACTAATGACCTGCCTTGCCAATGGACTATCTACTAATGACCTGCCTTGCCACTGAACTATCTCACTAATGACCTGCCTTGCCAATGAACTATCTTACTAATGACCTGCCTTGCTAATGAACTATCTTACTAATGACCTGCCTTGCCAATGAACTATCTCACTAATGACCTGCCTTGTCAATGAACTATCTTACTAATGACCTGCCTTGCCAATGAACTATCTTACTAATGACCTTCCTTGCCAATGAACTACCTTACTAATGACCTTCCTTGCCAATGAACTATCTTACTAATGACCTGCCTTGCCAATGAACTACCTTA
>NW_020870110.1:466489-486489 GCF_003789085.1 Penaeus vannamei | reverse complement strand
TATATATTATATATAATATGTATATAATATATTATATATAATGTATATAATATATATATATAATATGTATATAATATATATTATATATATATGTATATAATATATATTATATATAATATGTATATAATATATATTATATATAATATGTATATAATATATATTATATATAATATATAATATATATACTGATGTGTGTTTATGAATGTATGTACGTATATAATATATATATATATATATATATATTATATATATATATATATATAATATATATTAACACACACACTAATGTGTGTGTAAATGATTGTATGTATGTATATATGTATTACATATGTATGATTGCTTGTGATTTCATCCATACTTGTTTCCAATGATCAAGCAGTTCCGCGAGCCTCTTAGTAGGACTTGAAATGTTAACGGCACACCAAGGCCAGGCGAAGGACTCCTTAAAACTGTGGGTAGGGGTAAATTACGTGCCAATGATAAATCCTACGACGTTGCGCCCTTCCCCCTCCACGCCGGTTATCAGGAATCGTCGGGAAACGGCCCATGTCATGAAAAATGGAGTGATTAAGACATTCCTTTAGTACAAGCCGTGTGATAGTTTGCTTTTATGGCAATAGATAACGATCGCCATGAAGATTTTGGATTTGACGGAAGAGGAAGGCGAGGAAGATAGACGATGTCGTAGGAGTGTGATCAGAACTGAGGAAATTTCGGTTTGCTTACTTTAGATTTTTATTTTTTTTTTTTACTTTTTGTCTCTGGTAATTCTCAGTTGAGTAGATGTTTTTGTATAGATTCTATTACTAATGCGAGGTTCGGAAATATTTAATAGATAGTGGAATTGATCAATATGTCGAAATATTGCGGCCTGGCAACCCGCGCCGCCATGACACTTTTCGGGATTAATGATGTTTAATTACCTGTAACCATTTCTTGACACTTGAACTTTTGCCACTTGGAATATCTTACGGTGCGAGATTGCTTCTTAAGCGTTTAGGCGGGTAAAAGTCCTTTAATTGCCTCATTAGCTGTTTGATCTTCGAATCGGGCCGGTTTCAAACACGATGTTTATTCTCCCGGGCCATTTTCGCTCCGATCAAGAACACGCGGCCACCGAATTTTACATCACGCATACTCCATTACACGCAAAACATCGTAGATTTCTGTACGTTATCCCTTACGTTGTTCTAAAAATTTTCCTCTGGCATTGCTTTATCACCACGATGTCCAGTGTTGCAACTCCTGAAAATATGGGAAAGTGTGGGGCCATGAAGTCATGTGTGGTTAGGTCACGCCCAACTGCCTGCTCGTGCGCCCAACCTCGCCTCCCCGCACGCCCTCGCCCCGACTCGCCACGCTCCCCACGCCCTCACCATGCACATACAGCCTCACTATACCTCCACATCATATTTCTCTTTCATTCAGATATATTCCCACACACCATCAGTATGCATATTTGGCTCTCAACATACCACCATACCGTGTCTCATCCATCAATATGCCCATACACTTCTCACCATACGAATACATCATCACTGTGCCGCTACAACCTCACCATACCTCGTATCACCATACCTCCATCCATACCTCGCATCACCATACCACGTATCACCATACCTATACACCACACAGCGACATCGTGTTTCTTTCATTCAAACACATACATCTATCCAGTTAACCGTAACCGCATACCGCCCTCACCATACCACCCAGTCAGATTTATGTTCACTTCAAATATTCGCTATCTTGAATATGGCGTCAGTGCGCACAAACCTCGCCAAATCACGTCAGCAAATTTTTATTCACTCAAATAGTCTCGGTTATCTACGCCGTCAACATGCACATACAAACCCCTCAACATAACCATACAATCATATCTCGCGTTTCACTCCAAAATACATTACCTAAACCACAGTGTCACAGTGTACTTACCTCACTATACCGCGACATCACTATAATATCGATGTTTCATTCACTTACGGCAATACGATATCACTATACCGTTACACTTATCTAGATCTGCTGCAGATATACGCATTTATCCACATAAACATCACTATATCATATATTTGATACCCAAATACACTATTTTTGATTTTTCATCCTTAATTGACTGCAGAACTATGTCACATTCACTCGTGGTCAGTATATTACCTTCACATTAATCCACATGCAACATAATCCACCACATGCCTCACGTTCTCATCAAATCTACATACAATAGTCCGCCTCATATTTTACATTCACCTTAAATCTATGTATTATAATCCGGCACATTCCTTACATTCATACCGAATCTATATACCTCACATTCATACCAAATCTACATACCTCACATTCATACCAAATCTATATAACTCATATTCATACCAAATCTACATCCCTCACATTCATACCAACTCTACATACTAAGTCAGTTACATATATTTCCCTCCCTATTGCGAGAGAGAGAATGTATATAAATTTATATACATGTATATGTATATATGTACGTATGTATATGTATATATATTATATATATATATATATATATATATATATATTATATATACATATATATATATATTAGTCAGCCAAATATCTCACACTCAACCAACATAATGCAATCCACCTCATAATGACCTGAATCCACCACATACCTCATAATGACCTCGAATACCCCACATAATGACACTCATACCAAATGAAACATTCTTTTATCCGCCACATACCTCATACTCCCACCAAACCCTACGTTCCTATACGATTCCTCCAACATATGTTATGCATGCTCCCATTGCAGCATTATGTCGACGTTAAACATGAATTCGGAACATAATTATCAACGCACAATCACTCCCTAACGACCCTGTTTCGAACCGTGACGAAACAGTGACACAGGCACAGTCACGAAAAAAATAAATAATTTGGTACCGTAAAAAATATGATAATGGAACGTTGATTTATGTGATATTTTTGATGATCAAGATTTTTTTTTATCGTGTCAATCGTTGTTGCGATGTTGTCATCATTGTCGTCATCTTCAATACTCATCGTCATCGTTGACATTGTCATCATCGAAATCACTGTCATCGTCATCATTGTTGTAGTCATCATTATCATTATTGTAGTCATCATTATCATTATTGTAGTCATCATTATCATTATTGTCATCATCGAAATCACTGTCCTCATCATTATCATTACTGTAGTCATCATCATCATTATTGTCATCATCGAAATCAGTCATCATTATCATTATTGTCATCATCATTATTGTAGTCATCATTAGCATTATTGTAGTCATTATTATTATTGCTATCATCGAAGTCACTGTCATCATCATTATCATTACTGTAGTCATCATTATCATTATTGTCATCATTGAAATCACTGTCATCATCATTATCATAATTTTCGTCGCCTTCATTACCATTACTGTCATCATTAGCATTACTGTCGCGACCATCAATATCTTTATTGGCATCATCATTATTGTCATCATCAACATTATCACTTGTTATCATCACTGTCATCATGATTATGATCATTATCATTATCATGTACCTTACAGTTTTTATTAGAATTAGTATTATCAATAATATCGTCATCATTATCATTATTATTATTATTGTTATCATTTTTATTATTTTTTATTAATATTACTATTGATATTATTGTTGTTGTTCTTATTATTCTTATTCTATTCTTATTCTTATTCTTATTCTTATTCTTATTCTTATTCTTCTTATTCTTCTTATTCTTCTTATTCTTCTTATTCTTATTCTTCTTATTCTTCTTATTCTTCTTATTCTTCTTATTCTTCTTATTCTTCTTATTCTTCTTTATTCTTCTTATTCTTCTTATTCTTCTTATTCTTCTATTCTTCTTATTCTTCTTATTTTCTTATTCTTCTTATTCTTCTTATTCTTCTTATTCTTCTTATTCTTCTTATTCTTCTTATTCTTCTTATTCTTCTTATTCTTATTCTTCTTATTCTTCTTATTCTTCTTATTCTTCTTATCTTCTTTATTCTTCTTATTCTTCTTATTCTTCTTATTTCTTATTCTTCTTATTCTTCTTATTCTTTTATTCTTCTTATTCTTCTTATTCTTCTTATTCTTCTTATTCTCTTATTCTTCTATTCTTCTTATTCTTCTTATTCTTCTTATTCTTCTTATTCTTCTTATTCTTCTTATTCTTCTTCTTCTTATTATTTATTATTATTATTATTATTATTATTTTATTTTTATTATTATTATTATTATTATTATTATTATTATTATTATTATTATTATATTATTATTTTATTATTATTATTATTATTATTATTATTATTATTATTATTATTATTATTATTATTATTATGATAATGAATAAAGATAATTATTATTATTACTATTATTATTATTAGCATTAGCAGGCATTAGCATATCGCCATTATTATTATTATAAATTGCATTATTAATGTTATTATTATCGTTTATTTCGTTTTTTATAGTTTGTTGTTATTGTTATTGTTCTGCTGCTTTTCATCATCATCATCATTGTCATCGTCACCGTCGTCAATATCAGCAGTACCATTATTGTGCCATTATTTTTATCATCATCAGTCAGTCAGTCAGTGAGTCAGTCAGTGAGTCAGTCTGTCATCAGTCAGTCAGTCAGTCATCAGTCAGTCAGTCTGTCAGTCAGTCAGTCAGTCATCACACAGTCAGTCAGTCAGTCATCACCAGTCAGTCAGTCAGTCATCCAGTCAGTCAGTCAGTCATCACCAGTCAGTCAGTCAGTCATCACCAGTCAGTCATCAGTCATCACCAGTCAGTCATCAATCATCATCATCAATCAATTGCCCTCATCATTGTTATTGTAATCATTATCGCAATCACATGTTATCATGATCATAATCCTTTTTTATTCTAGATAATAACAATGGTCATGTTGATATTCATGCTCATGGCCGCATTCATATTCATATCATGTTGATGGAAGTGATAATGATGATAAGGATAAATGATTAACAATAAACATTTAACAAATAGTAATAGTAATGATGGTAATGGTGTTGGTGATGGTAATGATAATGAATATGGAAATTAAAATCATTGTGATAAAGACAACAATGTTCAAATCACTAGATATTTGAGATATTAATTCTTAATTTATTTAGGATGCCAATGTCATAAAATCATTTGATAAACACAACTGAACATTTTATCCTGTAAGTGAAACTAATTTTTTTTTCAAACATTACCTTCCAGATCCAAATTTAAAATTTTCTTTGGATCAACTTTGCACTAATTAAGAATCCAAAAGTTGATGTATTGCTCTTTGCTTGTCTTTGATCTAGATCATTGCCTCTGCAATTTTTTCACACTTTCCACTAACTGATATCAATATGCTTGTTGCATTTATATACTTTTTTTCAAATTTTATCTCTTCTTATTTTCTGAGCTCATGAATTTTATGTAGATATTTTATCCATGTTTACTGAATATTCATTTATAATCATAAGAAATGCTGATCTCATGTAAATTGACTGATTCTTCAGTTATATTTTAATCTCATTTTCCACAATATCATCTAATCAATCTTGTTATTATACCTGTTATTACCAAAAATGACATTATTGTTCTTGCTTTCTCAAGTAGTTTTAGTAAAACTTCTCACTGCCAGATATTTTATGCATAATTCATATTTCCTGTAACATCTGACTGTACCTGCTTTTTCCCAAGATCATGCTGCACCTGTCAAATTTTACCAGCAACCCATCTATCATTTCATCATCACTTTCTCCAACATCAATAATCACACAAAAAAATAATGCTAGTGTTACCTCCTAACCATTAATTTTCTTCTTACCTACATTAGTTTGGAGGTAATAGAATAAGACAGGTCATGTTGGACACATTCACAAGAAGAGAACTTCGTACGGAGGTTCAGAGAAAAATGGTGTAGTCTCAAGCAGCTAGAATAATCAATCATGTTTCAGCAGCATTTTGAATTGGAAAAAATGCAAATTATGATATCAGTGTTCCATTACCATATATAATACAATATACTTCACTCAAGTAAGTAAGGTTAAATAAAATTTCATAAAATAATTGAGAAACTATGAACCAGTTTTTAATGTATACAAGGTATCTATACATACATATCTGTATAAATATACTGTCCCTTATTTCATATATGAATTGTAGTATCATCTAAAGAAGTATTTCTTCTAGAAACAAAATTCCTGTAAATAGTCTTTTATCTACAGTATATTGTGTAGTTAATATGTTTATACTGTTATAAAGTCTGTGTATAGTACCTTGTAATATTTCTGCACTGAACTGTCATATAACTATTATTACAAGACACTTCCCATACACAAACATACAAATGAGGGCTAAGTAGAAAAAATATATTATATATATATAAAGGAACAGTAAGTATGACTTGGTTGAAAAATAAGCAAAGTCCCTTTTCAAATTTATTGGCTTGAAGCAGTTTACAACAGCATCTCTTCTGATTAATTCTTTATACAAAAAAATCTGTTAACATATATCATATGTCCAAGTCTACATATTTATTTCAAAAGAACACAAGTAAATACACCACTACCAATCAACTACCAGTCTATCTATCAATCTTTTAGTACATTCAGGTATCAATCCTGGACATCTTAAGATTTAACAGTATAAATACTGTAACATAACACCTAAAAATAGGTTATGTTTATTCACATATGTACAAATGAAGTAACTGCACATACATAAATTTACTATACATACAAGCCATTCCAGTAAATAAATTCATATCAATATGAAGTTTAGTAAACATTACTTTTTTGAAGTGATTTTCCTCTGTAAAGGAAAATATAACACTATACAATGTAACAGACACTATTTTGCAATGATACACTCTCAACAAATAATCCAGGAAGAATGTGGAAAAATAAGCTACCTATAACTGTTGGTCCAATGTATTGTACAGTTTCAGTTTATTTCATATCTTTCTAGCGACCACATTACTTAATACACTACCTGGCAATTCAAAATTTCAGTGGTCAAAAACAATTTCATGGATGACATTACACTTACTTTCATATTAACTTGAAATGGCTTAAAATAATATTTCCACAGTTCTATGCATCCACACAGCCATTCAAAAAGTCTACAGAAATAATAACAACTGGGGACTGATGAGCACAAGAGAGGTGGAGTCAGTCCTATTAGCGAGCAGGAGGGGGTGGCATAAGTCCTGGAGCTGCAGGAGGTCCACCTGACATTGCTGAGCCTGGACCAAGAACAAGCTGAAAAGATACAAGGAACTTAACTACTGTCCATACCAAACAGCATCATCTGTAAATTAGTGTTTGAATGAAAACAATTTTATATTTAAGGTATTGCTTTTTTATAAGCATCCCAACCTACACATTTAAATACCTCTACCTCCCGAGTCTAGAGTTCTCACTACAGAATTATATGCAATCCTCTTCACCTTAAAACACATATACTGTGGCTCCTCCTCCTCCTCTTTCACTATTTTTACCGACTCTTGGAATTCACTCACGCTCATAAAATCCATACCCTCAACTAACCCCCTTGTCTGCAAAATTCAAGACTAGCTATTTTACCTGTACACATGCTACAACACTATAAAGTTTTGCTGGGTACCTAGCAATATAGGAGTACCAGGCAATGAAAGAGCAAACACTCAAGCTCGCTCAGCCACAAAGTCCACATCACATAATCTGTGGCTGGGATTTTTGAGAAGTTGGGGTTATTACCCTCATTTCAAAACTAAGACGATGGCAAACCTGCTGGACAAGTCTTGCCACCAATAAATTACATTCAATAAAACCAACAATCTCCTCCTAGTCAATTTCCTTCCATAAAAACAGACACTGGGAAACAGCGCTAGCCCACTTACACATCAGCCATAAACGCCTTACCCACTCATACCTCATGTCACGATCAGACCCACCCCTATGTTTCTCCTGTAATGTTCCCATTTCAGTTTCACACATCCTGCTTTCATGCCCACGTTTCACCACAACCCGAACTGCTGTTTTTCCTCACCTATCTTCCCTACAATGACCTCCCAACCTATCAAACATCCTAATCCCATACTTTTTACATAGAAAACCTATTCTCCTTCCTCAAAAACATACACATCCTCCACTTGGATCTAATCCCCTCCCTTTTATCCTAACTTAACCCAATCACTCACCCCTTCACCTCTACCCAACTATATTAATCCTCTAAGTACCATCCTACTACTCCATAACCACTAACATATAATACCTTACTAACAACCCATCCCGATCTCTACCCTTTCCAGTTAATTGTATCTCCTATAGTGCTACATGACCTCCGTTGTCTAGCACATTAATTTCACCTCAATTTAATGTTAAACTTTTTTATAAGCACTACATCATTTAATGGTTAAACTTTTTTATAAGCACTACATCAGTTTTAATGCTCTATCAATGCTCTAACCAATGAGGTGATAAATGTATTCAGAGTTTTTAAACATTCTTAATGCAATATCAGTAGTCACCTATACACTTGAATATTTAATTATTAACCAAGCATTATCAAAAAGCAATATTCAAAATGAAATAACATTATCAGAACCAAAAATACCCTTTGAAGCTATGAAAATAATGCTTAATCTAAGCAGAACTGCTCATCCCGTTTAGACAGATGACTTATTAACTCGTTTGGACAAGTTGTTTGCTCAGAATCCTCAATTACTTAATGCTCAGTTGGTAAAGAAACTGAATGTCATTATCAATTTTGTGTTAAAAGAAATTACCAGACAAAAACAGTTATGTACATCCTCAAGTTCACTGTAATAAATACTTTTAGCAGATTCTTTGAAGGATTTCATGAAAAAATCTGACATTTTCTTTTCTTTACAAACTAACCCATCTTTTCGAACTTTGTCTGTTCTCTGGGAGCCTGAGTTAATGACTTGTCTGGAAAAATTGGAAAGGGTTCTACGGGGGTATCAAATATTTTTTTCTGACTAGTATGCTCCTCCATCCAAGTTGGACAGAGTAGTTGCAATAGAACAGGTAACGTCTCTGGTTTCCTGATAGATGAAACAGGGATCTTAGTAATGCTTCCACAGTACAGGAATTGTTACAGCAGGATCAAGCTTTACTTTACAGTTGAGGACTTTGTCTGTCCTTGGTGACTTTCTCTGAGGTGCATGAGAATCCCTTTTCCTATTCAATATGTTGCTGGGGAGTAATGTCACCACTATATTTTAAAGTGGTAGATAGTTACTCTTGAGCATGTCAAGTAAAGTAAGGGACTTTTATTATTTATAATCACCCCCCAACCCCCCAACAACTATCCTGAGTGGCATTATAGGCTCCCAAAATAGACAAAGGAGTTAAAACTGCAAAATGGGGGATATACGTAATAGTCACGCTTCTTGCAGCCCGGTAAGATTACTATAATGAATAGTGTGTAGCGTTTATTTTTGAGTATCTTCAAGCTGAGGTTAACAGGTCACTTTCACTCTCCATGACCAATGGACAGTTACAGGGAGGCCAAGAATCAAGATAGTCATATTATGGTATATAAATAACCATTAATGTGTTCTGTTTCAAGATTCTTACTTTAGAAAATAAATTATTACTCTGACCCTTTGATGGCAACCAATCCTTAAGCTTTTGTTTAAGAAATTAGGTAATTTACTGGAATAAAGTTTATGACAACAAGTCTACCACTCATTAATGAGATTACTCCTCTAGAAAAAAAGAGGAAAAAAAAATATACATAATATCTACTTACCCGGTTTCTATCCTGTTTCATCATCTCTTCTACATTAAGTCTTTCTATCTCAAACATTACAGGAGCAAACAGGAGGATTGATGTGCTCACTGCTATCCACACAACCTGTCGGCTTAGGTCATAAGCACCTGCAGAGAAAAGGAAAAATGCATAATTATACACATATCATAAAGTACAGATGTCTTTTTTTTTTCCTTTGCCATCCATCATGCTATCAAGCAAAAAGAAACACAGCCACAGTAAGAAAACACATAAAACAAGAATTCCACTGTTAAGACACCAAAAATTTTTCTCCTTTTGGATTTATTCTTAACGTGGAGATGCCAGGAGGCCATATACCTACACCAATTTTAGTTTATCAATTTTGTTTGTTTGTGATGGTATTAGTCATCGAGGAATCAATTACAAGGCCTGCCAGATCTCCTATTTACCTCTTTCTTTGATTTGGTTTTAGTGCAATTAGTATTGTTAATAACATGATAGTCATACTGCCAATATACACACTAATTCTGAAACAGTAACATCAGAAAATAATTTCTTATAAAAAATTCAAGGAATGGAGTAATCATATTATACCAACTACCTGGTGACAGCACTTGTGGGGACATCTATGCATGAACAATATTTACAAAACATTTATGTACCTACATTAACCCAAGGATCTGGGTGGGGTGACTGCATATTCCATGTGACACGAATATGCAGTCACGGAAACTTTTGGCTGAGGGCCCGGGTGATTGGAATGACTTATCATGAGTGCACTTGGAGTAAGATTCGACTCAGTGGGCATTTAGGGAGGGACTCTTGCATTTTTCCACCACGAAATGAGGGTGGAATATACTATCCATGACCCATGGCTATAAATGCCCTGGCTAGAAGGAAGAAACTACTTCCATGCTCAGGATCCTATTCCTACCCACTGTGACAGGCAGTCCAGGGTGCATTACAGAAATAATAATAAACAAAAAATTACACAACTAGCACAATTTTACTTATTGTTATAGGACATAGTTGCTGACTACCAAGAGAGATGATATGGAGTCTGCTCAATGAAATAAACTATTCCCATCTTGATAAAGCAAAACAAATGACAATTATAAATAATGGAAAACAGCAAAGTAAAAAAGAGAGAATAACATTATAATGGGAAGGCAAGGAGTCTGGATGCTGCACAGGAGTGTCTGTGTATACCAGGCCTATAAGCAACAAACCCGTGAGAGTTGCCCTTCAAGATAGCCTTGTGCCTCGATTTTGGTCCTGTGGACTGCGAGGCACCTGGAACCAAAGGATTAAGGACCCTATCCTACTGCAAGCTGGATAAGTCTTTGGCCTATCAACACAATATAACTTACATTAGATTGATTTTCTTCTATATGAGTGGCTACTATTATTCACAGACTGATGGAAAGCACCTATTTCTGAATCTCACATTATTTGTCTAAATATATGTATAATTAATCAATTATATCCTACTGTTCTTTCATCAGTTGCCTTTGGCAAGGGAGGTATTTGCAAGAGTCCCAAAACACAAATACATAATTGAAAAAAAGAAGGAAAAAAATTGTCCAAAAGTAGAGTTAGTGAAAGATGTTTATGACTCCTTGGCAGTTGAGGAAATGATGAAATGCCTAAGTAAATGGATGCAAAATCCAAAAGAACCAACACACTTAAAAATCTGGAGGACCTAACTAATACATAGAAAAATAACTGGACGACTTTATCATCATTTAAGCAGTTACAAACTACAACTATGTTTAGTAAATAAATTGCAACATAACTAATCACTTCAATCACCTAGAGAACAAGACAGAAACCAATCTGATGCCAAAATATTACCTTTTTCTTTCTTTCTTTTTTTTCTGAAAATGCTTACACAGAATTTTCCTATTATTTCACAGAGTTAGCTATTCCCTATTATTTCACAGAGTAAGCTATTCCCTATTACTTCACAGAGTTAGCTATTCCCTATTACTTCACAGAGTTAGCTAATCTACTGCCTATTACTTCACAGAGTTAGCTATCTACTGATGTACTGGCAAATTCGTTATTTTCTTCCATTTCTAGCACTAGTTCATATTAAAGATTATGAAATTCTATTTTCCCTTTATTTCAACAAATGTGTACATCCGCTTTTGATCAGATTTTATCTAACTGCAATAGCATTCACTGTCAAGCATTTCAAGGGCTTACTACTAAATTCACAAGATTTTCAATCTCATCCTTCATGGGTATTGCAGTCTACTTCAACCTACTGGCAATGGGAGGAAGTGTATACATGCCACGTTAACTGTGATTTTAATCTATGATTAATTTTGTTTTGCATATAGATGGCTCTTGAAGTACTTAGTCAATTATCTACACAATATCACTGTGAAAATGCAGTATTATTTAGTGGAGTGTCTAAATTACATAGCTCCACAAGTGCTCAATCACCAAGGAGTCAATTGGTAGACCTCATGACCTCACTGATTTAACCTTTCCTTGAGTCTTCAAGAAGAAATGTTATCTTTACTAAAGCTATCAATACCGATGATGATATTATTGTTATACACATTATAACTACTATGATAATATATGATAAAAGAAAATAATTCCCCAAAATCAAGGAAATGGGTAAAAAAGTGCGAAAGGTAGCGCTAGCAATCAACTCACTGATGAATATTTTCCAAACATACTTGTAGAACCATCTATGTGTCAAGGTAATTATTAAAATAAACTCACAGTGGGCATGGAACATACTTTATGCCACTCCCAGCAGCATTAGGTTTAGCCAATCTAGTGTCACTTCAATAACACATTCCCTGAATTTTCAGAAAAAATCACTGTTGCCATAAGGGTTGTATGTGTATATATTTATCTATTTTTCTCCTCTTTTTTGGGTGTCTTGTGATTGCTTTACATGAAGCCCAGATAGTATACTCTAAAAATGTACAGTAAACAAAAGTTTGCAAAGGCCTAGTTTGAAAAAGAATCTATGCACAATAGAAATTTGCAAAGTAGATGTTACTGTAATTAATTACAAAGGTTATATGGTCGACAGTTAGCCCTATACACATATTCCCCATCCCCAATATTTTCTCCCTCCATTTTGCAGTTACTCTTCACACACATTTTTGGCTAAAAGATGTGTGATAAGTAAGAAAAAATAATCAAAAACAAATTTGACAAGAGCTGATTAGGCCAACAGTGCACAAACCCGCTCTAATCTGTACTAAACAACGCGAAGGAAGGGTGTGAATCTTCATAATTATTATCATTATTTTTTTTTTTCTTTCTTTTTACAATGATGAGTAAGCCAAACATGCAAAGAAACAACAAGTTTAAGGTAGAATTGCAAAGTAAAGGTGTGAGTTAGCAGAACACCTATGCCTCTAATCTCTACATCATTTGCTACTGCAACAATTTACAAATCTAAATAAGCCTCTCTCATACAAACACTTGCATTCCTACACACTTTTTGTTCAGTGGAAATGTTGGGCAGCAGGGCTCAACCAGATATGGGGTTAAATTAAAATTACAGTAGTATACATGGGTTCATTAGCATGTACAGTATAACGATAAAAGCTACATTCCCAATTCAAACTGGCATGGAAGATACCTAGTTCACAACCATCGAGTATTTCTTAATTATAACATTTTCAGTGGATCCTACAAACTAGGCAGGTTCCTTGCTATGAAATGACAACATGGCTAGCATATTATACCTAGGCTATTAAACATTTTGCTTAAAAGAATTTCCCATAGAATTAGAGGCCTATGATAGATTCTTGATTCTTATACACAGTCAAAAACAATGACAAAAAGTCATAGGGGATATTTCAGAGATTGCCTTCTCCATTCAGCTTCATTAAAAAAAATAATGTGAACAAAAATCAAGACCAGTAAACACTGTTCAATAAAAAACAAAATTAGAATACCGAAGAAAAAAAACAGTTACAACTCAATTCTTTCCAAAAAATGTTTACAATATGGAAAATTGTTACAAAAATGCCCTAGTGCTGAAAGTAAAGAAATGAGTACAAAATAACTATTCATCAACTAGCATTCTGCTATGTCAAATAAAAATATTTACTTGAAATCCCTCACTCCCTAAAAACATTTTTCCCCTTATAAATTAAATAATATTCTTTAAAAATCAAATGAAAATTGATCTCCTTTCTGTACAGATCCAGAGGCTCCATACCCAACACCCTATTTCCTATCTCATATCCTCAGCTTTTAACTCTTGGGAGAATATGGCCACCTACAAGATGATAATTACTGGTTATTTATTCTGAAATATGAAATATCTAAATTACAGTGCTTCAATATTACACTAAGATTTTTTTTCTCACTTCTAATCAACAAAGTACAATTAGTCTATGGCAGAGAGCATACCTTCTATGCTCAGATTCATCTGCACCTGAATGTGTCTATGCTCTTCCTATGCCATACTGTTATAGGTGTTTACATCTGATCTATCCAGTGAATTTGTCACAATATAAATCCCTTGTTAACCCCGTCACTAACCACAACCTCTGATGTACCTAACTATGATTTGCTAGGGAGGGAGTCATGCGAGATTCACGTTAACAAGGTTCTGAAGGTATGTCAGCAAAATGACATTTACACTCGGCAATCACATCCTTATGGCAAAGAAGGTCACCTCTGCAGGTAACTGAAAGATTGGTCAAATGACTGCTAAAGCTGGAGAAGGAAGTAACGAGGATCCGAGTAGGATTCATCACTATAACAAGGTTCTGACTGGTTTACAATTGTCAGTTTGATTACTAATCCTCAACTAGTGCACTTGAGCTTCTCATTTCTCTCTCCCATTTCATCACTTCATTTTAATTACACATATGTATGTTACATAATACAAGAAAAATATACTTGGCTTGTCAGTAGCAACAGCTGATCAATAAGTGAATTAAAAGGAACAATATGTATCTTAGAGAAAAAAAAATCTCAGTCTGACTACTATTTTGCTTTTTTTCTTTACATAAACATATATTTTACTCTTCCTTATAATTCAAAGAGAGAGAGAGAAAAAAAAAAAAATAGAATGTAAATACTCAACTTACCTTTCACTAATCTGACAGAGGATGAAACTGCATTGGCGCTGCCCGTGCGGAGACGTTCTGGGAACATTTCTGTGAGGCCCCATACTCTTTCAGCAAAGCTTTCGTCAAATCCTGGAAAACAGACCATTGCTAAAGTGAACTATATCTTAACCCTTTCACCAAACAAAACTGTATCTAATATCATGGTTCACTTAGTTAACCTATTCCTGAGAAATACTATTGGGTAGCAATGTCAGTTGCATAGTTTATAAATAGCAAAGTTGTTAGTGATTCAATATAACAAAATGTTTATGAATTAATTTCCTGTAAATCATTCAGAAGACATAGTTACAGACAATATTGTAGTAAGACTAAAATTCATATCTGTAGGTCACCGTCACCCTTTTCATGTACTACAACATTTTTTCCAAAATATCTGTAACAGATCTAGTAAATAATTCATTTCACAAATGGGAAAGCCTGTAAATGTTAAAAATGTGCCCTTTTATGTACAACATGTGCTTCTCTCAACTATAATTAAATTTGCACATCAAAATGAATGGCATCTTTGGAATTTGTGGTTTAATATCTAGGACATAAGGACACTGAAAACATCACATGTCTAAATATAAGATGCCTATTCAATATTGAAGCACATTAAGATCAGATTCATTCAAAAATAAAAGAGGTCAAACTTGAATTAATAAAGTTTCATGGCATAGGGCCACCTGCTTTTCTTGAATTTTCATTTGATACACGTTCACTTCTTTATTAATAAAAGTACTTGTTTCTCGTCATTTTGTTCTTTCTCATATAAAAAACACCAAAATTTTCACAATTTATATAAAACTTTCAAAAAAACAAAAAAAATCAGGTAAGGTAGACTAAAAGGTGTTACTCTTGAGAGAACCATTCTAGATGAGTTTTTTTTACACATATCCATCAAAATTATAATAATTCAGAGTGGGTACTTGGTATAGTACAGAGGCAGGTAAAGGAAAAAATATTAGTTATTTGCAAAAAACAAGTTGTGATACTGGTTCTGTAGTTAATCACATATGTATTACCAAACTGCAGTTTGTAGGAGGTTTATCAACATCATTAGATGCCTTAATTGTTCCAAACAATTATTTATACTTCAGTCTCTATCAAGTGTGCATCTTGTACTTTCCCATAATTAAAGATTAAAATGTAAAATTCAAAATTGAAAAATGCTGCTACTGACCAAAGGAATATATTTAAAACTCTGCAAACCTATGCTTCTATAGCATCCAGTTTCCACCCTACCAACAAAATTACAAAAAAAAACTTCATCTCGCAAGATAAGAGTTGGCTGACTTCCATTCTTACTTCCCCTCGGAAAAGGGATCAGTCCAAGCTCTCCTAAATATACAATGGCAAGGTTTAATTGCTTTTGCTTGTGTCAGCATGAAAACTATAGTATCACCTCAATGGGTCTCATTCTGAACAGCTCCAAAACCATTACCTAATTCAGTGGTTTTTACCCATTTACGATGGGTGTCCCATATGGGATGCCCAGAAAAAAAAATTGCCAGGGAACCCGCCAGTGTGACACTGTATCGGGCTCACGCTCCAACTCAGCAGCATCCCACGGTTGGCGTACAAGGAGAGTCCAGGCCAGCCCTGTGCGCCAAATTTTGTAGCTGCCCAGAAACTTTTATTTTCGGCCTCAGAATATTCCGGTGTGAGTGGATTAAGGGGGCCGTCATGTTGAATTTATTATCACAATCACAGCTGCAGCAGCAGTTTTGTAGTGTGAAATGCCCCATGAGGCACTGAAAAGGCATTATAAAACCTGTGATGACAAGGCTGTATTTCAAAAACCATGTGAGGTTAGTTTGTGACAGGTGTGATAAAACCCTCTGTGACACTCCTCCCATTATCCATGAAAATATGACTGTATCTAATATAATCCAGATCTATCAGTCTTATTACAGGTGTGGGAAGTGCTGGATTAAAAAACAGTCCCCCATATTTCTCGAGTGGCAGTCTCTCTGCTGGTGCTTACATAAAGCACTGCTCTTACCTGTACAGAGAGATGGGGAAGTGGTTTAGCACAGTAGAGAAAGTGAGGCTTTTTTATCTAGACAAAGGTTTATTACAGCAAGATGCCAATGGTAACATCTGCATCGATTCTTTCAACGGGTCGTGGATGACCAGAGGCCACAGGTCACACATAGCATCGGCTTATGATAGATGTGCATACAGGGACTGTTCTAGACCTAGAGGTCCTTTGCAATCATTGCCCTAATTATAAGGCGGGGAGCAGTAAAGCACCCAGCAAACATGTCTGCCATAAAAACTTTGAAGGTAAGTTGGGTGCAATGGAGGGAGAGGCAGCATTGCAAATCTGGTCCCGATCCTTAGACCTCAAAATTATATACAAAACCTTCGTAGGTGACGGGGACTTGAGTGCATACAAAGCAGTATGCCAGCTAAACAACGGCAAAGGACCGTACAAAGACCCCGTTATCAAGGAGTGCATAAATCATGTAAGCAAAAGATGAGGATCAGACTGCGCAATGTCAAGAAGGATGTAAGTGAAACAGTCACAACCAAAACTGGCAAGAGAATGAGGAGGAGCTTGTTAGGAGGTGCCCACATGTTGACGGATAAGGTCATTGATCTTCTCGGGTCATATTATGGGAAGCAATCCGTGACAATGTGGGCACTGACTATGAGACTATGAGAAAGTCTGTGTGGGCAATGTTCTTCCACCTGACGTCAAGTGATGACAAGCCAGCACATCACTTTTGCCCATGTGGTGTAGACAGCTGGTGCTTTTTCAATAGAGTACTAGCTGAAAACATCACACCTATTAGCCACAAAGGAAATCCCTTTACCTAGGTAAAATCCCTTCAGGAAATCTGGACCTCATCAAATCTGTCTACCGAGATCTCTCTACCCCGAAGATGTCTGAAGGGGGCAACACAAAATCCCAATGAAAGTCTCATTCAAAGATTTGGCTAAAGTGCTCAAAGGCCAAGTATGCCAGTTGCTTCCGAGTGCTATTCGTCACAAGGGCGACAGTACTAGATCATAACTTCTGTAGGAAAAGCCATCTTGTGTATTTGCTTGGTACCAATGACATCATTTCAAAAGCACTTGAAAAGCAAGACCAGGAGACAGATCGAAAAGGGACAGCAAAGAAGAAAAAGGGAAAGAAAAAGCTGACCTGGAGCTCCGACTATCTGCTGGGGCTTTCTAGGGAGCTAACCTGGCTACAATGAGGGAGGTGGTGTCTCTTGATACCCTCCTTTGAGCGATTAATACCTTGCAAAAGGCGGGAACAGTACCAGCCACAACTTAGAATACCATTTGAATGCCATAGAATGCATCAAAATTGATGCATGGTTCAAATTTCTAAAAAATAAAAATAAAATAAAAATAAAAATGCAGGAAAAAGTAATTTACCAGGGAAATGTTGAGTTTTCATTTGATGTAGCAAAATTGTATCCCCATCCTTTCTGGTCATTCACCTGGGATCCAGGGTAGAGCCCTCTGACTAGACAGCTAGGTTGAGTTATTAGTTGAGACATATTTGGATGGTGTGCATTCCTGTAGAATGCTTGGTAAGATGCCTGTAAAGTTTTTCAAAAGTTGACACACTGGTTTCAAAGAGCACAGACTAATTTTTTTTGTGCTTTTACACACTTTTGTTCTATATTTTTTCTGCCTCAGCCGGTTTTACCCAATAACATCTTTGGTATATTTCCCTGCTATAGAGACTATCATGCTGAGAATGACGGCTCTGATTGCAACAGAAGTTATCATCAGATTTCTTCTCATCACACCAGAATAAAAATGATCATATATATATATATATTGTTTATATATAATGTCTGGGAAGGACCAATTGTTATAACAGTAATTCTTACAATACCTTTGATAAATGATCACAATGATTTTGTTATCAATGGATTCCTCACCCTCTAGTATATGTATGTAAAGGATTAAGCTACAGAAACCCCCAAAACACCATATTCTTGGTCCCCACAGTAGGGCGGGCATGAAAGATGCAGAGTAAAATATTAATAATAAACACACTATCAGTCATTATATTGTATAATGCTGGGGGCTATGCCCCCTGCAATCACACCATGGGGGGTGACTGCTCTCTAACCCCCGCTTAGGAAAACAAAGAATTCTCCTCATCGGGCGTATGCTCTACCCTGGTGTGAATACATGATTTTTTTGTCTTCCATTACGGGAGTTGGGGCAGCAGAGTGAGAATAATTAATTGATACCAATATTGTCACAATCAGGTATTATGAAAAATTACTATTATAACTTAAAAATTTACTGTTTTCGTTTTTGTTACCAAGAGCAACACACTCTCAATCGACAAAGTCCTAAACCCAGGGTACCATGCAAACACAAAAATCCAAACCTAACATTTCCGACCTCTACTTATTCCTTAGACAGGGAGCAAGCCCTATACCCCCTTTATTGGCTCTTTGTCCAACTTATAGAAAACATAACATTAGGAACTCTGGCTGTGAGGGTGTTGTCTCTGAGTTGGGATGTGCAGCAGATATTTTCATCACTTCATGATAAATATAAAGCTGCAGCAGTTGTACCTGTGTTGTTTTAGGCCCGTACTTTTAAAACCTTTCGCCCATGCTGGCGTTTGCCTGGCGATCCTATACCAGGCAATCCTCTGAGTGAGGGAGGCCTTACTTAAAAACCCAATGTTCACCAAGGCAGGCAATCGACAGGCCTGGTGAATGAAAGCGATCACGAGGCCCTAACATCTTGTATTCCTCCTAAATCTAGTGCTTCAGTGACTGAAAAAACATGGTAAACGCAAATGGGTTTACATCTGCAGTGCACAGCATCACCATGGCAATCAGCACGAAAGTTTGTCAGTCCTCTCCTATATCCATTTGGATAAAAAAAAAAAAATTCCTTCGGTCCTCATAAAGAACCATATAGAGGCTGTGTTAATTCCTAACCTAACCCTACCTTACCTTACCTTACCTTACATAACCTAAACTTAATTATTAACCTCGGGACAAGATGAAAGTGTTATCTCTGTAATAGTCTCACCTTATACTATAAAAAAGTACTTAAAAATTAACTTTACACTATAACAAAGTTAACTTTATACTTTATACTATAAAAAGTTAACTTTATGCTATATACTATACTATAGCAACTT
>NW_020870110.1:453989-458989 GCF_003789085.1 Penaeus vannamei | reverse complement strand
ACTTTTCGAAACAAAAGCTCGATCCAGTCTTTTATTATTATTATTATTATTATTATTATTATTATTATTATTATTATTATTGTTTAGATCAGTGGATACAGACATGAGCCACGCGTATCCGAAATATCAAAGCTCAGCCAAACCTGTTTCGGACACGTTCCCAATGGAGTTTTACCATTGGCATTCACTCTTGTCTCGAACTGACACGAATGAGTTTTTCTCTTTTGATTTCTGTGTTTTTTTACTTTCTTAGAATTTCATATACTTACGTCGTTCTCTTCACATCTACAAAGTGTCCTCAAAGTAATTGTTGTTTCATTCTAAACAATCACTTTCCTTTTATTCGACTTTCAAATGCTTTTTATTTCATTTTCCAATGTAGACTATTTAATCAGATATTCATTTGATAGTGATTTTTTCTATCGTTTCAGTTCTCTTTTACATTTAATTGGTCACTTATCCAAATTAATGTGAATTTATGCAGGAATAGTAAAATCATGTCAACTTTAACTTTTATTCTGTTGCGACAGATTCTTTAGTTTTCTGGTCTGGGGATGGGATTTTGTCTTGTATACATAAATACATAAACACACACACACACACACACATACACACACAAACACATATATATATATGTGTGTGTGTGTGTGTGTGTGTGTGTGTGTGTGTGTGTGTGTGTGTGTGTGTATTCATTTGTGTATCGTGATAGTAAGTAGCCTAAACCTGGCCTGGTTAATGGTTAATATTTAAAAAAAATGACTGTGCCAGAAATCAAAGATCACATAGCACTATGGCATCGTATTTTGATGAAAGGGGCTTAAAAGAGTTCTTCATTAAAACAAAATGTTTGAAGTTTCAGTGGTCATATGGCAATGTAAGACGGTATGGTAGTGAAAGGTATAGAAAGAAGGGTTATAATGGAGTAGGATAGGTATTAATAGGAAAGGGTTAAGGATCGAGGGTGATTAGAGAAAGTGAAGGATATTTATGCGTCTGAGGATATGCTGTCAAAGTAAAAGGTTAGGGATATTGTGAGAGGATGTCCAATAGATTCGGGCTAAGTGAGGGAACGTAGAGCTGCAAGTTGGTGCGAAACGGAGACAGGATAGTAGGGTATGTGGGACTGAGAGAGGAACATTGCATGAGGAACATAGGGCTGGATTAGAATATGACACGAGATGGGAATGAGTGAAACGAGTGTGTGTCCAATGCGTAAGCGGGCGAGAGCAGTTTCCCAGCGTCTGTTCGTTTGGGATAGTGTTGACCAAGGAGAGATGAAAGGTTTGACGTTACGTAGTTTTTTTGTGCTAAGACTAGACCAGAAAGACTACCATCGGATGAAGAGGAAGGTTTTTGGAGTGAGAATTGTAGTCAGAGGCTGGTATAGGTGAAAATCTGCGTTGATGGGGTGTGGACAAGAGAGCGGAGTGTGCTTGTGTCTGCTTGTCCATTGCCGGGGATCTCAATGTTATTCAGCAAAAAACGACCTTTTTGTAAGGCTAGATGCACTTGATAGGGGAGACAGTTGCCCCCCCCCCCAAGGTCTGGCAAGGATTGGCCCAGGGCCACACCTTCACGATTTGTCTAAAATAAAACCTATATAGCTCTAGAATTGCTCCTTTCCCTTTTTTCTCATTTCTGTCATAGTCATTCTTCATATTATAAGCTGTATTAAGACTGCGAACATATGCCTATTATTATTATTACATTTCCCACTAAAGACTTGTGGTTTAAAAGGTGTCACCGGGAACGCTTCATGTTGTAGGCCTATGTTGCAGTATAGTCTCCAATGTTCACAAATATTATTATGGTAAATACATGTTTCGCATGCGGTCTTCTAAACGCTTCATAATTGTATTCCAGAATATCGTGTGCTAGAACAGGAATTTAAAAAACACAAAAAACATTTAACTATACTGTATGCAATGCATGTAACACACCGGAGAACACGTGCCACTCTACCCACTACCTGGAATAATATAAATGCAAGCACAAATCACGTACACGTGCACATGCATATGCATGCGCGCACATACACGCACAAAACACACACACGAAAATGCTTCGGTGCGCATATAATTATAATTATGTGTAAATCCATTAACTCAAGATGGCGCTTGCAAACCGAGGCCAAGCGAAGTTCCGCGTGGGTTCTAAAATTAGCCATGCTAACCAAGATGACAATTATGGTTGACCTCACCTCGTCTATACCCCCCTCCTTGGGCCACCATTTCAGCTTCTCGTATCGCTTTTATCTATTTGTGTTGTACTGTCAACAATAAAGTCAATCCGTTAATATCACTGTCTAACCAGCCCCATGTACCGAGGTTTTCACACACCAAGCACTGCCTCTTACATATGCACACGCACATACTATTCTACCAATTATGATAAGGTTTGATTATCTAGAATCTCAAGGAAATACATCCGTGATCGTGCAATATTTATCTGTTATTACCAATATTTCTGAGAATTCTGGTTAACTTCTTTAAGATCAACCATTACCTGATTTTTCCAACTATGGTACTATGCCGGAGATTAACTATAATCTTTTTCACGATAATTAAGAATGCAACACTAAATATTCTAAAGATGCCGCTTACTATTAGCATCGTCGACGCGCTCTTTCGGCTCTGGCCAAATTATGTCTTCTAAGGACGCTGATGTTGAGCTGCATTAGATCCATGTTTACGCTTGATGGAATGGGAATCGACCTCTGGATATTCCACGTCCGGCAGCAAAACAAAAATGTATTTTTACCCATCTGTGTATATAAAGCTCTGGGAGATCATTCCGCTAGCCACAAGGGACATTACATATTGTGTTCTTACAATAGGTGCTTCTATAGCATCACGAATAACGTCACCAGTATGTTTAGTCCGCCATGACTTTCATCTGACTGACTGGCCTATTTTTCAGGCCATTTCTTCTCATTGTCTCTGCCTTGCCAACGAGGCCTATCAGATTAGACTAGGTTTTCGTGGATTACAGATTCTTCTGTGAAGCCGCATGCTGTAGTAGACATGGACCTTTGTTTACACTCGGTACCGTCGCGCAGCATTCTGTGACTGAAGACGCTTGTTCATAATTGTTTTGGAAAATTTGGTTTGGGAGGTCTGAGAAACAAAGGTTTTCTTGTGTGAGGAAGAGGAGATAGGCGTCTGTGGGAGAAAGAAGAGGTAAAAGAAGATTGGGGGGGGGGGGGCGTTTAGATTGTCTGCTAAAGATAGAATAAGGAGGGGGATGTGTAGGTTTAGGAGTGGTAGAGATTGGGATGTCTGGATTTGGAACTGCAAAGGAATTTCCTTGGGAGAGGAAGGGGGAAGAGGTGGAAACGTATGGAAGGAGAGGAATAGATACAGGGGAATGTATACACATCCTGAGAGGAAGGGGTGTATTGTGAAGGGCAGCACTGGAGTAAGTAGCAGCAGAAAAATCGCGTCGATGTGCTTCCTGTCTAGCCTTGCATAAAGGGAGGCCAACTTTGAATCTGATAACTGTAGGATAAATTGTAGGGACAACAGCCTCTATAACATTATAGGAACTGGCACACGTGCATGGCTGTGCAGAGCAGTTTGATCGATTATGGCTAGGTTGGGCACATAAAGGGCATCGTGCTGTGGAGCGGTTATATATGGCAAGGTTGATTAGGCGCCAACAATTCTGACATTAACTGGACAGGGAAGCACTCTCCGCCAATATAAACATCACGGGGAGGTCATATTTACGGAAAGTAAAGTTGGAAACATTAGTGGAGGACTTACGCGGTCCCGATGGGGAATGGTGTAGCATTGTACTAATACTGCATCATAGTCCACGAGGCAGGCGAGTAGGTCCCCACAATCTGATCAACCCTTGTCGTAAATAGGGTAGTTTGTCGAGAAGATAGACAGTCCCGTACTAATATTGAGGTAGGGATGAGGTTGGGGAGGAATGGGTTTGTCAGTAAAGTCAGAGTTGACAATGCTTTAGCTTATGATTCGGATGTAACTGCGACAAGGCAGGAACGATCGGGGTTGCTGTGGAAGAAGACTTTGCCTGCTTATTTTTAGAGAGACTGCTGAAAGAGGAGTGTTGTCTGAGTAAGGGACCGTGCAGATGATCACGAAAAATCGAATCTATTTGGCTAGACTAATGCTACGTTCGGAACTCCTCGTCTTGTTCGTCCAGACTTGTCCAGGACCAGCAGGACAAGGAGGCCGCGGTCGGAACCTCCAAGACCCTTTCTGGCCAGAATGCAACCGGCTCGAACGTAAACATTCACTTTTTATCACACAGGTGTCTTTATTTTACGCGCTGCATCGGTTTTGTAACTCCTCTGATACATATTTAACTTACCTGCACCTGACAAACACAAAAATATCCTTTGATAACATCAATAAAGGGCCATAAAATTACATCAATACCTTGTGGTTGCCTGCAACTGTTAATGTTTACATACTAAAGCTACTGTGGCGTCACCTCGTCCTGCGCGCCCACTTTCGCAGGACGACGATATGGACAACTTGTCCAGGACGGGTTCGTGATGGTAGAAGGGCGGGGCGTGTGGAAGCGGGAGTGTTGTTGAGAGGGGTAGTATTACGGAGATGGAGAATAAGGCTGTAAGGTAGTAATAAGGGAGGCTGGGGTGTTTGATGAAGGTTGTAGGGGTAGAGTTGATGAATTTGAGGAAGTTGGAGGGTTAATGGTTAAAAGCAAAATAAATGTGCGAGACATCTAAGGTCATATAGCACTATACGAAGGTATGGAAAGGGATGTCAGGTGATAGTTACTATGCGTCAACTATCTAGAGTAATGTTAGAAAGTCGAAGATGGGTAAGGGGGTTGATGAGGGAAAGGGTTATGGTGGTTTAGATAAGGGGAGAACAGGTTGTTATAAGAAGCAAAGATATGACGTAGGTCTGATCTGTGAGAACGGAAACCGCGAATATTCCAATGTAGGAGAGCTATATCTTAGTTATTTTATGAGTGAAAGCGTCGGTACGTGTTAGGGAATCTGG
>NW_020870110.1:444948-453889 GCF_003789085.1 Penaeus vannamei | reverse complement strand
TATATATATATGTATATCCATATACATGTTTATATTATATATTATACATTTATTTATTTATTTATTTATATATATATATATATTATATTATATATATATATATATATATATCAAATATAAATATATATATATACATATATATATATATATATATATATAATATATTATATCAAATATAAATATATATATATACAATATATATATATATATATATATATATATATATATATATATATATATGTATAGACATATATATATATATATATATATATATATGTATCTTTAATCATGTGTGTGTGTGTGTGTGTGGGAGGGGGGCGCATGCGTGAGTGTGTGCTGAGTGTGCTTTGTGCTTTGACAGCCTCCTCAGTTAAATGGCTGAAGCCTGTGTCAAGCACTAATAATGTCATTTGCAATCTATCCTGGCCCTTCAACTGAATACAATCTTGAACTCAGATTTCCATGTTACTCTGACATAAAATACTTACCAGTTTTATTTCATAATCAGGACTTGGAACAACAGAAAACCAAGACACGAGCCTTGCTATATACTATTTCTAACATATAATTCAAAAGAGAAAATTCCTTTTATCCGAGCATTTTTGTTTGGATCTCCTCGGAAAATCTGAGGTCTTTAATTCAGCAAAGTAATATCCTATGATTAACCTTGTCAAACCTTTTTGCAAAGTTTGGGTATATCACACTAATTTCTCCATTTTTAGTTAGGCTCTCTCATATGCTTTAAGGTACGTCAGCATTTTGTATATAGATACAACTTTCCTTCTTACTGCCCTCTCAAAAACTTTTTTTTTCTATGAGATATTAATACTACCAATCCATAATAGTATTTGTTCTGACCTTACTTTTCTACTTCCCCCTTTGTGCATATTTCCCTCCTTGAGCGTACTCAGGATAATGCTCATATCCAATGCATATGTATATATACACATACATAGAAGTAAAGACAAACAACATACATAAAGTACTGTACATGTGTGGATGTGTCTGTGTACATCTGCATTTGTGCATTTATCAGTGAATATATGATAAGAGTGTATCTGAGTGAATGGGTGCGAATAAGCTTGACAGTACCATTAATGTCTCTTATTACATTTAGCTATTCCAAGTTTATAAAAATAGAAACAAAACCAAAAAATAAACAAATATATATATATATAAAAAATACATGTAGTTAAGCAGATAAATTATACACCAGAATACTTCATTCTGAGTGTGTATGTAAATCAACCTGACTTTATGTGCTTTATATCATAAACTGTTTTGGTTTCAGATTAAAGTCTGTTATCATTGCTTAGATCTTCATGTATTCATTCCATCAATACATAATGTTCTTACCATGACTTTATTCTAATCACATAAACAAATATCTAAAAAAATATTTATATGTCTGTTAATATATTCTAAGTTATACAGTACAATCATCCTACTTTTCCTAAAGCAAAAAATATGTATTTAAAAAATATATATAAATAAACATATCCCCCATGATTATCAAAAACAAAAAATAAAAAAATATTAAAGCCATTTCTTCTCTTACTGTATTATCTTTCAACAGATTATTTTTGTAATATGTGCTGAATTATATATAAAAATATATGTATTTCAAAATGCTGAAGATACTATGCTTTGTGAAAATGTAGTCTTTTATTACTGTAGATGGTATCAAGAGCATTATCAAAAAGGAATAATGAAATGCATAAGAACATCCAAGAGCATGGTATCCTTAGCATCAGAATGTGAAGAATAATACTGTATATTATATTAACATTAAAATGTATGTGACACTATGTTGAATTTATTAGAATACCTATAACAACTTAAAAAATTTGAATACCAAACCGGAACAGCATCACATCTTGAATTCCTATTCTCTCCTATTTAATAAATATCACTTCACTATCATAAGATACTTATTATCAAAGACTTTTGTAATGTTTTACAAATACGACTAATTTTTCATATACAACTGTGTATTTCATGTACATATAGTCAGGGGGATAAGACTCCTGAAAACTATATGTTAAATACTTGCTATTCTGTTATAGCAAGTGTTTAAGAACCCTACAATTCCTAGTTCACTGTGACAGGTGGTGACTTGATTCCGAAACGAGGTCTACTCACCTTACTCCATATCTGTAAATAATTATACTATTCAAAAAACTGACAGAAGTCTTCAGAGGTATTAACTGCACGGTCATTCCTAAAGATTTGAGTTAATAATTCTGTATTTTCTTTTCTTTTTTATCTTATCTGTCTTTTTTCAGTTAGGTGGGCTTTGAGGTGAAAAATCTGTGATGAAAAAATTTTACTCATGTCGAATACACATTTACATGTCAAAACACTGACTACAGGAAGTTTACAAAGCTCCCCCCAAATTCATATTTTCAAATATTAATAAAATACCAGTGAAATGCAAAATTTAAAGGGAAATAACAAAAGCAAATAAAGAAGAAAAAAAAAAAGTAGGAAAAACACATTATTAAGAAAAGGAAAGAAAGAAAAAGCAATAATATATGCCAGTATGTAAGGCTTTTTTATCAAGAAAACAAACCTAAAATAACTTGATTACTGATTTTCAAAGATTAAAGCATACTGTCTTCCTCATATAGTTTTATTGGCAAAGTTATTCCTTATATGATAAATTTCTTTTGTCAAATAACATCATACAAACAACCTTGAGTTACACATACCATCACAATTACTACTTACAGATCAAATTTTCTTTTGAACACAGTTCATACAGTATACGGAAAATACTAATTGTATAATGTTATTAACAATAGGAATTCAGAGACCTCCTTCACAACTACACTCATCATCAAGAATTTAATGTTCAGTGTAAATAAAACTCTAAACTTCTTATTGTAATTTATATCGCATCCTTCTTATAGATCTTCTAAAAAACATTGCACATTAAAAATCTTTCTTCATATCTGAAAAGAAAAGAGAGATTCATAAATTAGTAATAAAACACTGATTCTGGGAGTGCATGTATAAATCCAGTGTTCTCTGGTTTGCTTTTGCTAATATAGTTTACGCACAGATGACTTTAGAGCACTTAGGCCTAATCAAGAAATCAAGCCTAATCAAGCCCATATAACTGTACCAATTTACCCTATTCCTGAATTGTTTGTAAACAAAAGACTTCAACTTTATCACTTTTACCAGAACAGGATAATAGTGATCTAATAATAATAATAATAATAATAATAATAATAATAATAATAATAATGTTAACAACAAATGATAGTTATACTGGTGATTGAAATAAAATGCATTTCACTCTAGGAATGGGAAACAGGTAAGATCAGGCAGGTGTGGTAAATGACTCTTTGGTGACTAAGCAGTTTCAGAGCCATCTGTGTGTAAACAAAATTAATTTATCAAAAACATGTTGGACAATGCATGTTCCTAGCACCAACTGTACTACACCAAAACATTCTACTTTAAATCCCAGTTCTACATCTGGCTCAACATGAAATACCATAACTGAATTAATGAAACAAAATATCATCAATCTTACAGCAAAGGATGTTTTACAGTTAATTCTTATCAAATTACATATAATTACCATAATGAATCTTGACATCTTTCAGTCTCACGGTGAATTGAAGAGTAAATTTAATATTTGATGTTAACATGTAATCAAAGAATCTCTTTTCATATTATTTAAAGCATTTAATCATTGGGTAACATACCACTGCTTTCCTGTCTTCGGGAAGCATTCTCTTTTGACAATCCAGCCAGGAAGGACTCAAATACAATGATGCTTCCTTCATCGAGGTCTTTTTGTACTCTGCCACTGCTCGTTCCTCATCTGTCTTTCCTGCATCAAACTGGTTGATTTCTTCCACAAGCTGACTGCAAATACAGTATTTCTAATGAGCATCAAATATAAATGAGCATATAAAAAATGAAAAGTATGCACCAGAAATAAATAATCAGCATATGCCTCCTATGATCTCATAATAACGTAAAGGGTAAAAATACATATAATAATAATATAAAACAAATAAATTTGGATAATTAAAGATAAAAATATAACCTAGTAAAATGATAAATATATAGCAATAATGACAAAAATGATAAAACTAACCACAACAATCAAAAATACCTATAATATACTACAAAAGCTACCACACACTGGAACCAACCTCAAGTTAGGGACAGCCATGGGTCAAAAGCATCAGCCTTCCTTGGGTCAAAGCACACACAAACCCGCCCTGTCTTGGGGTGGATGCAGAAGGGGGACTTGAGCAGATGGTTGAGCCCTTTTGTTACATGAATATCTAGACGTGGATACACCAGCTGCAGAATGATCTCTGTGACTAAGTTTGGCTTGATGCCCTTCTTGAAGTCACTCTGTCAGAGGAAAACTCATGAAATATATATCACTAGAAAGAAAAACCATAATTACCATACATAATCAACAATACATTTCATGACAAATCAAGAAAAGATCAAGAATAAATCCAGAATTTAGTCAAGCACAACTCCCAAACCTACCTTGTTAATGCCTTGCTGATCTCTGACTGTATGGTGTTCCAGCGCTGTGTGAGTTACTACACTGTGACATCACCTTTTCCAGAGACTCTCGCAGTGACTGTTCGGGAATGAGAGTAAGGACCTTCCCCCATTGGTCAGGTGTGCCTAAGAGGTCTTGGTCCTCAAGAATCAACTCTTCAAAATATTTCTTGGCTATTCCTTCTGCACGTCTGTGAAAGAACGATGGAGAGAGTGAATTTTTTGGTTCTATTTCAATGGTTGAATTTCTAATCTTTATTGAGAAAAATATAAAATCAGCCCAAACTATGAACTAAGTCTGATATTACTAGTAGTTTTCAGTAGTCAAAATTCTTTAATAATCAATAATACCTATGGAGTTAACTGTTTACTATATAATCCCTTTTCAGAATGAAATGAGCCCTGACATATAAGCAACACTAACAAATCCATAAAAAGAAAAGAAAAGAAAAAAAAGAAAAAAGAAAGAAAAAAAAAAAAATCAGTCTAATCAAAATTATTCCTGAATTGAATATCCAGCACAGCTTACTTGATAGACGGATGAACCTTCTGTGTGATGTTAACTTTCTTGCTCTGACTATCACCACCCCTAATGAGCTGCAAGTACTCAGCTACAGCTGAGCGCTGAGGCTGTGACAACGCCCTTGCACTGGCATCCGAGACCCAGCAGTGAACACCACGACGACCAGAATAGACCCATAAGAGATGCTGGTATCCGAAGTCCTCTGAATTGAAGGAATAATAAGAAATATGAATAAGAGAGGAATAATAATAAATAAGAATACATGAGGAACATAAGACAGAGAGATGAATAATAAGAAAAAGAGAAGAATAAGAAATAATAAATGCATAATAATAAATACAAATAAGAGATGAATACGGATACATTATTGCATAATTAAGTAATTACATTTAATGTATAAATTCATTTCTTGTGTTTATAATAACCATTTGAAATTACACTGATATAGAGTGGTCAAATGTAAAAGTTAGATGTATTATTCTTATAATGACACTGAGCCCATTCCAGAGAGAGTGAAATTAAATCTATTATCCAGTGCCTATACATGAATATATGTGGATATATTTAACTTCTCATCATATCTGCTCAGGGGAGTATTAGATTGATAAAAAGTAATATAGTAACCCTCAAGAAGGGGCTAGGTAATAGTTGGTGGCAGCTAATGAGATAAACGCTTTGGACCCAGATGACTCTGCGGTCACGTCACAGAAAAACTTGAGCCTTTGCCAGGGTGACGCAAACTGCTGTCATGAGCGAAGGCCAGGGTGACGGAAAAGACTCACCACGAGTGCACAAACCTCTTGGAGTGTGATCTGACTCATTTGGCACTTAGAAGGGGGCTTTAGCATTATTCCCATTGATAAACAAATCTGGAATGTAAAGTGCATAAGCAGTGACTAAAGGAGCGTTGCTCCAGAGAGGACGCCATTTCCTTGCTGCACATGTATGATAAAAAAACAAATGTTCCATTTTCTTTTTTTTCTTTTATTGCACTGAGTTATTTACAACATGGAGAGATGATATGGAGTCTGTGCAAGGAAAATAAGTAATCCTCATCTGCATAAGGCAAATCAAAGGACAAATATGGACACCCAGAAAAATGGCAATAAAGCTAAAAAGGGAGCAGCGACCATAGGTTGAGGATCAGTGTGGATTGAGCCTCTGCTACAGTGAGTCTTAGTGATTCTATGCTGTTTGGGCACATGAACTCCTAATAAAAGATTATTTCTTTCAATAGTATGTTCCTCTGGCATTTAATGACGGGATATATATTACTAGTTAATGCATGATAGATGACAAGTTTTAAAGGATATTAGAGAAATAATTGGTTATTAATGAAGTTTTCTTGGAAAGGTAAATATTGAAGTGTTAAAGCGTTTTCTAAAGTAAAAGTATTAACATAACACAACAAAAGTTTCCGATCATTCCAGGATACATATATATCATATCACATTGATTTTGGTTTCCTTAATAGTTTTAAGGGTAACAAGTTTCTTTCCTCTGTATAGTGAAAGACTTTTCATCTTACTTATGAATAACAAGGGTTATACACTCTGGGATATATTAGGCTTTGTATACACCTGTGTTGGCGCAGCAGCAGACTTAACCCACTAATGACGGGTGTCCCACATATGAGACATCCGAAAAAATAAACACTGCCGGGTGTCCCGCCATGTGATACTGTATCGGGGCTTGCGTTCCGATGCAGCAGCAGGCCGCAGCTAGCGGGTGGACAAAACTCCAGGGGGGCTCTGCCCACGATTTTGTAGCCGCCCGGAATCTTTTATTTTCGGCTTCAAAAATACCAGCGTCAATGGTTAAGTGACAAGGTACATATCCTGAGTCAGGGAAATGCTGATTTTTGTGGAGAATTGACGGATATTTCCAGTTCCCAATGGAGAACAGTGCTCTTTTCAAAAACCTTGTATGTGGCCAGAGGAGACTGACAAGTAGTAGAGGATCTGAGGAAGAAGGAGGTTGTGGAACTGAAGGTAGAGCTAGAAAGGAATAAGCAACCGCTTACAACAACGCAGACCAGACATGGTAGGGCCTTCACCAGTGGAAATGATGCAAAGAGGTCAATGTGTCCCTATGTTCGAAGGAAATAAGAATGAGCTATCTGGAGGCAAAAAGGAAGATGCGAGATGGTGAACTTCTCCGCCAGCTATATCCACCCTGAAAAGGGATATGCTAAAGAGATAGCACAGATAATGACCTTGAAACCTATCTCATGGGAGGAGATTAGGAGGAATATTTTGACTCAATTCTCCCAAAAGAAGAAGATCTAGGATGAATGTTTATGAGATGCGGAAAGCTACCAGGATAAATCTTTTGAAGAGTGGAATCAACAGTAAGAAAGCTAACTGCATGAATTCTACTCTTTTATGTGTATGGCCATTCCCTGAAGACACATTATTTCCATAACTATAAGATGTTTAACAACAACTATGGTTGGTTGTGCTTAGACAGGTATCGAATTGGAGACAAATGGGATATAGCGATATTTAAAACTATGCCATACTCTCAAATCATGGAAAATTATAAGTGACGGGTGGAGAAAATTGGGGGAAGGACTCACATTCCAATCTACCCTTGTCCACTTCCTTCGTTCACGTCACGTCAGTAAATTTAATATAATATTAATCTCACCTAGAATTGTTTGTCACAAGCAGCACACATGATCACAGTTGAAACTTGAACAGGGGGCACTGTGCCACACAGGCACCCTGGCCTCTCCTGACCCCGCTGACCCAGCACTGAGCACACTTGGTACCCTTGTAAACAAAATCTGTAGATTATCACCATATGTCCCTGAGACAAAGCGTCTATAGTGCCTAGTAAAACATTAAAGGCCTATCCTCTCCATGGGATCAACATTACACTCTGCAGCTTCAATGGAATGTGGAGCTCCCCTAAACTACCATTCTATTTACCATACAACCACTGGAAAACCATTTCCATGGTGTATAATGGTCTCCTTGGATCAGGATTACCTTTAAAACAATACTACTATTAAGTCCAGCTATTGACAAGTGGGATTATAGCAGAAAAAGGAAATAAGAATAAGAATGAATAATAAGAAATAAGCATAAGAGATTACTAGGAATAAGAATGAGAGATATGAAAAGAAAATATGAGATAAGATAAACACGTTACTTCAAGATCAACATCATCATCATCATCATGGGGGCTGACGCCGACGGGGGCGCATAGCCGCATCCACCCTTCGCTTCCACCTACGAGGATCCCTCATGGCTAGACGCCAGGCAGGGACTCGGCCCATCTCTAGTTCTTCACGGCAGGTTTGGTCGATCTGCCCAAGCCATGACTTCCTCGGTCGTCCCACAGGCCTCCTCCACCCAGGGTTGTCTCGAATAGAGACGACCTGATGGGCAGGATCATCCTGAGGAAAGCGAGCCAGGTGGCCGTATAGCCTGAGTTGGCGATCACGGATTGTGCAGATAACAGGGCTTGTGCCAGTCTCACGGTGCAACCGTTGGTTGGACACATGGTCCCGCCAACAGTACCCCATGATCTGGCGCAAGGACCTATTACAAAAGGCTTCAAGACGAGCCTCCAAGGCACAGGACAATGTCCAGGTTTCGCTACCGTATAGCAAAACTGGCATTATCAGGGCCTTGAAAACCCGTAGCTTGGTCCTTCTGCACAGGTACCGACATCTCCAAATACTCTTGTTGAGAGAGTTCATGACCCCTGCTGCCAGGCCAATCCGTCTGCTGACTTCATGGTCTGACAGCCCAGAGTTATGAACTACACTACCAAGGTATGTAAAGCTCTCTGTGACTTCAATGTCCTCGCCGCAAGCACGTACCGACTGAACAGGTTCTCCTAACAAGTCCCCAAATTCCTGGA
>NW_020870110.1:429948-434948 GCF_003789085.1 Penaeus vannamei | reverse complement strand
ATGTCTGATATGTTAGGAGGTCCATGAAGGAGAATAGGTGGGAAAAGCAGAGGTAAAGTAGAGTAAAGTGTAAATGTGAAGTGTGGACAGGACAACAGAATGTGTGGAACTGAAAGAGGACATTACATAAGGGTATAGAGGCGGGTCAGAGTGTGGCATTAGATAGGCATGTGTTAGGTGGGTGTGGCCAAGTGTGGGAGAGCTGTCTCCCAATGTCTTCCGGTGAAATGGAGCTGACCAAGAGGAGATTGATAGTTTTACAGTATGCAATTTATTAGTGCGGAGACTTGACCTGAAAGATTGCCATCAGGTATACAGGAAGGTCTTAAAATGGGGATAATAATCCATGGCTGGAATATGTGAGAAGCGTGGTTGGTGTGACGTGGACATAGCGGCAAGGGAGGGTGTATTTGAAAGTGCGATTTGGGAAGGTTACTGCGAATCCAGCTCCTGAGGTGGATTTGGAACCATGAGTGAAAATGATGAATGCTGGAGGAATGAATGGATACATGGTCAAGGAAATGGGTGAAAAGGACAGAGGGGGTATATTTGATTTTGATGGGTCAGGAAAAACAGAGGAGCACATACATGGGTAAAGTATAAGCCATGGAGGAATGGATTGGACAGAAAACGGAGCGGTCGGAGGTTGGAAAAGGGGGAATAGGAAACGAGGGTATTCATGTGTACAGAGAAAGGAGTAGGTAAATGTGAAGTAAAGGTAAGAAGCAGAGATTGTGGGATAGTTAGTTTGGTAAGGGAAAGTTGGTGGAATTGAGCATCGCATCGAAGAGAGAGAAGGGCTCGGCTTCGAAAGAGAGATGGCATGCCAGACTCGGTACAGACTCTCAACTGGAGAGGAGCGGAAGGCACCTAGGGCTAAGCGGAGATTGCAGTGGTGGATTGTATCAAGGTGACCAAGAAGGGAGGTTGAGGCAGAGAAGTAGATATGGCATCTATAAACTAGAGTGAAGAGGATCAGATAACATGAAGTTGGAGGAGAGTTTTGCTATCTGAGCCCCATAAAATGTGGGAAAGAGTTTGCAAGATTTGGAGGAGGCCTTGAGCTTTTTCTTTAATGTAAAAGACATGGTTTTGGCAGGACAATTTGGAGGCAAAAATAACGCCTTGGAATTTGCCAGAACGATATTAGAGTGGAGCGTTATATAAAAAGAGTGGAAGTTGGGACCTACATGTGAGCGAGAGAAAAGGATGGAGAAAGATTTGGAGATAGAAAAGCAAAAGCCATGGTTAGTGGCCCAAGAAGATGCTGATGTTATCGTAGACTGAAGGAACTGATGGAGATCTGCTATGGATGTGCCAGAGGCGTGGATGGTTAAGTCATCAACGTGTGGTGATGCCCGGGCTGGTGGTGGTAGGACTGACACAATGTCATTTACAGCAAAGAAGGAATAAAGTGGTGCTAAGCACACTTCCTTGTGGGACACTTCGAACTGAGGAAAGGATGATGACATGGAAGAGGCAATTTTGACCTGGAAAGTACGTTTGGAAAGGAAAGATTTTATGAAGACACTCATGTTTCTATGTATGCCTAGGGAGGACAATTGATAGAGAATATGGAATAGAGAATATGCAGATATGATATATGTCTCAAAATGGGCAAGGGTGTCTGCTGTACTTAGGGCAGAGCGGAAACCAAACTGGAAGGAGAGGGGAGATTGTGAGATTCAGTATACCACATTAAGCAGTAGTTAACCATTCGTTCTAGTAGCTTGCACAAGCAGCTAGTTAGAGTGATGGTACCCGATTTATGGGTTTCAAGAAAGGTAGGATAAGAACTTCTTGCCATTAAGAAGGGAAATTTCCCGACGTCCATATGTGGTTGAAAATAGTCAATAGGAAGAATAGAAAGGTGGTGTTGCAGCAGGACTGTAATGCAGCATTGAGTTCAGAAGAAAAAGGAGCATTATAGGACTCGGGTGATGGGAGTTTGTTCCTTGATGGTCTTAAAGGAAGAAAATTGTGGGGAAAGGTGAGAGCCACTACTGACCTGGCTAAAATAGTCGCCCACTTCATTAGCTAAAGCTATATGATAGAACATTGATATACATATTTCAAGACAGATAAAACCTGAGATATAAAAATAGATGCAGAAGTATACATCTATAGGAACTACCTTCCAGTGAAGCATATCAAAACACATGAAGACTCTTCTTAATTTCACATTTTTAACCTCAATTCCTGATTATTTTGATAAGAAGTAGTAAGAAATAGGAGCAGGCTTCATAATATGAAAACAGGCTGAGTGTGATATTTCAGATGCCTTGTTAAGTTTGTGTGTGTGATTGTGTGCAGCATCTGTTCTTATTCACCAACTTCAATTTCGTTTATTTTTTTTAAAGCTTTATAATAAATCTCTGAATACAAACTTCAAGGCTTTTGAGAATTCAAGAAATGTATCACAGAACTTTTGAAAATATTACCTTTTAGCTTGTGTGACATTTCATATGTCTTGGTCATTTAAGTGTGTTTGGAGGCATGCACATACTATCACACACCTCATATTACGAAGACTGAGTAGGAGCAAAAAGAGGATCTACTAATGTTCTTTATCAACAGTTTATTATTGAGAGAAACATTTGTCTGACACAATACTACAAGGCAATGTAACAAGTCTGGCATTTACTACTGCATCATTTTTAGGAGTGATATTACTTTCTGCAAACAATAAAAATATGATATCCTTTAAAGAATTATATTCTGATCATCTTTGCTGCAATGAAGAAGAAATAGAAAACTGCATGATTAAGGCAGACAATCACAGAAATATATTTTGCCTGATTGCTAATGACAAGCACCGCTGATATCAAGTAAATGCAAACATTCAAGTAACTAAGCTTCAAAAGCTGCAGTATCAATGAACAAATATTATTTTTCTCTAAATAACTGAAAGTATGAATCAAAATGCTAAGAATTCTCACATACACACATTTCAAATTCATATCATACCTTTGAGCAATCAGTAAGTACTTATATCTAAGGAATGCAAAGCAACAGTCCTTAACCTTAAATCTATTATGACAAGTTTAGTCTTTCATTTATATATAGTTTTTAGCATAAGTGTAAATGTAACAGCAAACTAGGCAACATGAGGTGCAGTATCTAGCTCTATACACTGGCAGGATGTGTTAAAAAAAAGGCAAGAAAGAGCATATTTTAAAGAGAAGAGAAGAGAAAAGTGAAAAGCCGTAAAAAGTGAAAGAGAACTGTGAATACAAGATAAATTTTATTTTTCAATGTAACTTTTCATAAAAACTAGCTTTACCTGATGTGCATATGACAGTACATTACAAAGACAATATCACATTCCTAAAGTTACTAGCAAGCAACAACATCTATACTCAAAATAGAAACAGCATCTTTTTTCATGCTTTAAAACACCCACACTTTCATTCACACTTCAAATGATTATTCATATACTTTAGCTTGCAAAAGCAGGTAAATCTTATTGTTTTTGTAAAAAAAAAAAAGCAAGAAACACTGTATGAATATAGTTCCATATTCATTATTTGGACTCAGTATATTTGTTAAAATTGTGGGAGGCCCAGCCCAATCAACATTCATCATACAGCCATGAATCAGTCTAGACATGCACATCTATTATATGTATAGATAGATAAATGTATATATATCTGATAGATAGTCAGATATGCATTTATTTATCTGTATATACATGTCTTTATATGCAAATATTCTTTGGGTCAGGCCTCACACAATTTTAACAAACCAGCCGAATGTAAACATTATGAAGTATCAGTCCAATTTGACATGAATCAACACTTTTCTACAGTGAGTTTAAAACTATATGGTACTTTATCATACTTAATATTTTTATGTAAATTGTCATTGGAAATAGAGGAGGAGGAGGAGAAATGGGAGAAAGAGAGGAAGAGGAGGAGGAAAGGGGAACAGGAAAGAAAAAAATGAATGAACATGGAAAATAAGAATAAGAAAATACATGGTAGTAACCTAGAAAGATGAAGATAGAGCAAAAATTTAAAAAAGGATCTGTGGTAGTGAAACACAACCCAAAAGAAAATCAAATACCAAACTGCAAAGTATGCAGGCCAGGATCTACCACTTACAAATGGGTTAACGTCTTTAATTCAAGGGGGATATTCTTTAGGAATTAAGATAAGGAATAGTCTTTAAGAAAATCTATTTAAACTTGAAATAAATGCTACATCTACAACTATAGGATTGAATATAAATCCATCTCCTTATAACAAATATAACATTCAATATGCACAATGTGACAAAAAAGGTAACATACTAAAATTTGTCACAAAAATTGTAAGTGTTAACTATTCTGACTGTACTTGACTCTGCTTAACCCTACACTGACGGGGCCAGAATTTTCTGTGTGGCACTCATTCCAGCGAATACTGACAACTGTCTGGCCTTTCCAGGAGGGTGTTCATTGTGTATGAGTCATGGAACATATACATGTGCCCATCATGAAGGGTCATATTTCCATGACATCTATAGCTGTGCCCGTCAGCAAAAGGTTAAGAGCTTCATAACTAATATATATATATGATTTTTTAAACCTCTGGCTATATTCAACTCTGCTATATGGATGCAACACTAGCATCCTTTCAAGCAAGAAAAGAAAGTATACAAACAAGTTTTGATGACTGACAAATCTATGAATGTGATGCATCTATCTTTTTGTTAATGATAACATAACTATTTGAAACAGTTTTCTGAAACCCTGTAAACATCAATTTTAATATTTGAGTAAATTTGTATACTAATCACTGATTTTCATTAAACTTCACACTGAATGAATAAACACTTCCTCTACTCTTATCATTATACAGAACTAATATACAAAACCACAAAAGTGCCATGGAAAGGAAGTATCATATCAAACACAGAAAGTATATTTTGCTATGAAAATTATTCAGTGCACCTTCTCTCTTAATTTTAAATGTGTTAATCACAAATAACTCCTTTTTTATTACTTATTCTTGAATATT
>NW_020870110.1:416931-418147 GCF_003789085.1 Penaeus vannamei | reverse complement strand
TAGAGTAGGTGTCACCTCCGCGAAGTAGTGACGTCACCTCCAAGAGTAGTGACGTCACCTCCAAGAGTAGTGACGTCACCTCCAAGAGTAGTGACGTCACCTCCAAGAGTGGTGACGTCACCTCCAAGAGTGGTACGTCCACTCTCCAAGAGTTAGTGACGTCACCTCCAAGAGTAGTGACGTCACCTCCAAGCGAGTAGTGACGTCACTCTCCAAGGTAGTTTAGACGTCACCTCCTAAGAGAGGATAGTGACCTCTGTGCAGTGCATCCCTCCTCAGCAGGGGCAATCCCTACTCAGAGGGCATCCCTCACTCAGGGCATCCCTACTCAGCAGGGCATCCCTGTCTTCTACAGCCAGGGCATCCCTGTTTCAGCAGGGCATTCCCTGTTCAGCAGGGCATCCCTGTTCAGCAGGGCATCCCTACTCAGCAGGGCATCCTACTCAGCAGGCATCCCTACTCAGCAGGGCATCGCTACTCAGCAGGGCAGCCCTACTCAGCAGGCATCCCTACTCAGCAGGGCATCCCTACTCAGCAGGGCATCCCTACTCAGCAGGGCATTATTCTCAGCAGGGCATCCCTGTCAGCAGGCATCCCTACTCAGCAGGGCATCCCTACTCAGCAGGGCATCCCTACTCAGCAGGGCATCCCTACTCAGCAGGGCATCCCTACTCAGCAGGGCATCCCTCCTCAGCAGGGCATCCCTGTTCAGCAGGGCATCCCTGTTCAGCAGGGCATCCCTGTTTCAGCAGGGCATCTCCTACTCAGCAGGGCATCCCTATCAGCAGGGCATCCCTACTCAGCAGGGGCATCCCTGTACTCAGCAGGGCATCCCTACTCAGCAGGGCATCCCTACTCAGCAATGGTGCATCCCTACTCAGCAGGGCATCCCTGTTTCAGCAGGGCTCCCTGTTCAGCAGGGCATCCCTCCTCAGCAGGGCATTCCCTGTCTCAGCAGTCCTCCCTGCTCAGCAGGGCATCCCTGCTCAGCAGGGCATCCCTCCTCAGCAGGGCATCCCTCCTCAGCAGGGCATCCCTACTCAGCAGNGAGAGAGAGGGAGAGAGAGAGAAGAAGAGAGAGAGAGAGAGAGGAGAAGACAGACAGACAGACAGACGACAGACAGACAGACAAACGAGAACAGAGACAGAGACAGAGAGAGCGAGAGAGAGAGAAGAGAGAAGAGAGAGAGAGAGAGAGAGAGAGAGAGAGAGAGAG
>NW_020870110.1:404431-411931 GCF_003789085.1 Penaeus vannamei | reverse complement strand
TTTATCATAACACCCCCCCCCCCATCACACCCATGCATCCGGGATCAGAAATCTCGGTGATGGTGCGAGTTCTTGCGCCCATGACAAGTTGCAATATATTTTTTTTCTTTGTGAACTGTCGGTGAGTATCGAAGCTCTCGACGTGAATGGTCGGTTATCGTCCCTAATTCGAGTAAGATGTAGAATAACAAATTACAAAATTATCGTTTATAACTTCTCTGAAGATACGGGAAATAAATAATAATAATAATAAAAACGGTAAGGACTCCTACGTTGCATTTAGACACGTGTTCGGACTTTGCAACGCGAGAGAGACATCAAAACATACACTTCACGAAGACCCGAAAGACACTAACTACAGACCTCCCTCTCCCTTCCCCCTTCCCCCGTCCTAAGGAGTGTCCCTTCCTTAGCGCCTTCAACACTGACGTCCTATCCCTCTCTGCCCCGAGTCCTATTACCCCGCACCGCATCCTATCACTCATCCGCTCCACCGAGGGATAATGACACTGACCTCCGCCACTAGCAAATATAAATCCAATTAGCGCGACCCACTAGGAGGTGGAAATCTTACGTGGGTCATTAGTGCGCGGGCAGCTGAGGGCGTCGCATTTGGAAGCGAGAGTTGATAGCCGAGGTAAACGCGCGGGGAAGGCAAGAAAAAAAGATAAGAGAAAAAAAGGATGAAAATAATAATAACGAAAAATAAATAACGATGATTAAAATGGAGGCATGCAAGTAGTAAACTAAGCATTCAAGCGGCGTCCTAACACAACAATAAAAACAACAACAACATATAAATAATAATAACAATAATAATAATAATAATAGCCAATAACAATGATGATAATAATGGTAAGTAATTTCTAATACTAAATTAACAATATGACAATATAATAAAATGGCAAATTACTATAGTTCGGAATATAACGAAAAATAACTAAAGGTGATTAAAATGGAGGCAGCAAGGAATAACAACTAAGCATTCGGCAGCGGTACGTAGCATCACGCGCGCAAACATAAGAGCAAGCAAGCAGGCGCTCAGAGACGAATGAGGTCTGCACAATAACCGGAGAAAGCACGGCAGGGCAACTAAGATGGCCAGCATAAGCAATTAATCGGGCTTGATTGGTGTCGCGATATACGGCATCGAGGGGGGAATGTAACCTGAATGCAGCCCTAGACAACACAATCGCCAGTACAAAACACTACACTCAAGTCTCAATACACGTATCACCCGCGGCTACACGCTAAGATTATTGTTTGATGGAATCTGTCACAACTATGCAGCGACAGGGTAGGGGGGGTCACTACACACCTTATACACCACTCGAGCAGAGCAGGAAAGGTCATACGTGAGGGGGGAAGGTCGGTGGGGGGGGGGGGGGCGGCTACAGGCTTTCCCAACAACTCTCTTCCCGTCCTCTTGTGTTGTTTCGTTCCTTGAGTCTCTGCTATCTTATTCTCGCTTTTTCTACTTCTTATACTTTTTTCTTTTTTTTCCGTCGCGTCTTCTCGTGCTTTTCTCTCCAATACACAGTCTTTCTCTTTCCTTCATGTCTTTTCTCATTACTATCTATTCTCTTTTCTTCTCTTTCCTCCACCATTCCTGTCTTCTTATACTCTCATCTTTCTCTCTCTTGACTTTTCTTCTTTTTCCTTTCTTTTCTCCCTTTTGCTTGTCTTTTCCTCCTATACTTACTCACCTGATCCGTAGGTCGTGTTCCGGTTTCTCTTCCTCCTCTGTTTTCCCTCTTTTCTCTTCTTAATTTTACTTGCTCTCTCGCCCCGCACGAGACTTTTCCTTCTTTTTGATCCCTCCTTCTGTTTCTCTCGACAAAAGTCACAAAAACAACGAAAAAACAATAAAAACAGCTCACCTTTGTTTGCAGATAGATGACAAAGTGTCTTAGATTACGTGGTCTATAAAATTAATGTTCAATCAAGTCTATCTTGCTGAGCACAATCACCAGTGCAGAGCAAAGAGCTGAAAATATAGGGCAAGGACATAGACTTTTCGAAATTAACATACCCAGATACACGCAGCTAATTAGGACACTAAGCTAGCGTATGCAATTGCAGCAGCTAAACTTCAGACACATAGCATTGACACCGATCTATACAACAAATGAACTATATTAGCAATTAAACATCGAGAGAGAACATAAACTCGCATTCGCGACTCCAGAATGCCTTTTCCCCCCTTACGAGCTCATCACAACTCTGAAGTCACAACATAAACACGGATCATCTGTTGCTAATCAAACCCGCTTTGTATTCCCCCTCAAAAGAGCACAACTGCAGACAAAACACACTTATAACTCTCCTAACTCTATAGCTGCTTCGTTCACGAATATCTCTCCAATTCCTCGCTCTGGTCGCAGTGTTGTCTTGTCAGACAAAGAGTAAACACCCGTGACACACTACAATCTCATTTGCTTAACCAGACGTCGGGGATGGGTCGGGGGGTCAAGAAGTAATAAGTTATACGCAAATAAAAAAGAAAAACAGTGAGTTGTCTGGCTGGCTGCGGGTCGGTGGTGAGGGGGGTGGGGTGGCTAGGGAGTGAAATCATTCATAATACTAATCTTTGCATCGTCAGAAGCGTGTATGTTATGTGTCGTGTGTGGGGGGGGGGGGTTAACGCACTTGAAATGCACTGCTCTGTCCTTTACATATGTCGATTATCTAGATGATTTCTTCTATCATCATTATTCACAATTAACTATTGTTATTCATCATTCTATCATTCTGTTTTTACTATCATCATTCTGTCCTATCATTTTCATCACTATTATTCCCTAATTCATCAATATCCTCATTCTATTTACTATCTAATATCTATCCTTCACCATCATTCCATTCAGCAATCATCAATTCCATCACCATCATCATCACTCACTGCTATCTTCTCTCTTCCGTCGATCATACTTGCCTCACGCTCACCTCTCGCTTTTCCACTGCACACAGAACACTGCTTATCTCCCCTGATCCTCTAGAAAAATCGTAACTGTGCCTGACTGGCGTCGGAATTCCGCAGCGACGGGCGGACTGCTCACACACACGTGACTTTTTCTGCTACGGTCTCCTCCGCAATCACGGAGCATCTTCGGGCGAAACTGTCCGGACACGTCTAACATTCTCATGCAAGAGACAGGCAGGTGAGACACTATCTTCACAAGGAGGCGACAAAATAAGGAACTGTTGTTCGTGTGTGTGTGGTGTGGTGAGCAGAGCTCGTTATGCTCAGAGTACGTACGAGATGCAGAGAGATAGCAGAGAGATCGAGAGAGAGACGAGGATGCAGAGTCAGTACGTACGAGGAGTATGAGAGCAGAGAGAGTAGAGAGACGGTCAGTCGATACGCTCAGAAGGAGCGGTGTCTCTGCTCGCGAAGACGAGAGAGAATCGCTCAATCACCAGATATAGAAAGAGTAATAGAGAGACAGAGAGAAAGAACTCACACCTCACATTACATCAACAGTCATAAATACCACTCGCGGGATACACGTCTCTCTCTCTCTCCGGGCCGCTCGCCGAAAGCAGCAGACGGCAAACGAGCGCGGTGCCTTCTTTCCGGCAAACAACCAAACGGCCTTTCCCGAAGCCAGCCGCCGCGATATCCCTCGAAGGCGGCCCGAGAAGAAACCACAAACTCGACTAGATTTCGCACATTTCTCAAGGCGTTGAGGCCAATAAGCGCTCTATCTCTCCTCCGCCGCCGTTCTGCGCGCTCGCGCTCTGATCTTATCTTCTCCTCGCGTCTTGCTGTCCGGTCTCTCTGTCTGTCTGTCTGTCTGTCTGTCTGTCTGTCTGTCTGCCTGTCTGTCTGTCTGTCTGTCTTGTCTGTCTCTGTCTCTATTTATCTATCTATCTCTTGCACACACACACACACCACACACACACACAACACACCAAATATATATATAATATATATATATATATATATATATATATATAATATTAATTTATACATATATATATATATATGCATACAAATATATATATAGTTCTATCCTCTTTTCTGCTTTTCCTCTTTTTCCTATCCTTCTCCCTCTTCCTCGTCTTCTCTTTGTCACTTTTCCCTCTCCTTACCCACTCTTTCCATTTCCCCTTTCATTTTCCTCTCCATCTCCTAGCTTATCAACCGCCCCCTCCTTTCTCTCTCTATTTCTTCGCATTCTCTCCTCCAACTCTCTCCGCAGCACAGACTGAACCCTGCCTCTACCCTCCCCCACGCCCCCCTGCCTCACCCCCTCCCCACCCCCCTGTGCCTCATCCCCCTCCCCACCCCCTGTGCCTCAACCCCCCTCCCCCCCAGTGTCCGCCAAGTATTAGAGAGAAAACGCAAGCAACTCGGTCGGGCGTTGAGAATGAGCCTTGATTTACTGGGAAGCGAGTTAATTAAAACGCCATTACCTTGCCCCCTTGTCCTTCTCCCTCCCCCACCCCCTATCCCGCTTCTGCTTTCCTATCTTTTCCCCTCCCCCCTACTTGCCTCCTGCTTTCCTCCTTCCTTCTTCTATCTACCTTGCACCTACTTTCCCCTTCCCCTTCCCCCTCCTTCCCTTCCATCTCATTCCTGCTTCCCTCCCTGCCTTCCTTCCTCCTCTTTCTCCTACTTCACCCTCTCACCCCTCTTCTGCTCTTACTTTCCTCCTTGCTTCTTCCCCTTACTTTCTTCCCTCCTACTATACTCCTGTTTCCCCTTCTTTATCTAACCTCCTACTTCACTCCTGCTTTTCCCTTCCCCCCTCTCCCTTCTAGCTTGCTCCTGCTTCCCATCCCCTTTTCCTCTCCTACTTTGTACCTGCTTAACTCCCTTTTCCTCCTTCTCTTCTTTCTCTTCCTCTGATCGTCGTCATTCTTTTCGTCGTTTGCTATTTTTCGTTTCTAGATTTTTATTGTTTTTTGCGTGATTTCGCTTCGTTATTTTACTAATCTTTCTCCTTCTTCCATCTCTCTTTGTATTTTTCTCTAATGTTATCATCACTGTCATCTACTATCATCATTACCTTTATAATAGTTCAAATCACTATCATTATTATTACTACCATTATATTATTATTATTGTTATTGTTATTAATATTATTACTATTATTATTATTCATTATTATTATTATCATAATCATCATTACCATATATCATCATCATCATCATGGTATTTCCATCCCTATTAACACAATCATCACATATTATTAATATCATCATCATTATCATTGCCATTATTATCATAACCATTCTCCTTTTCCCTCTTCATTTTTCCTTCTCCCTTCTCCCTTCTTCCTCTTCCTCCTCCTCCTCTTAACGTGCGATTAGTAACCCATTCGGCCAAAGTCAAATAAATCCCCCAGCGCCAGATTCTGTCTCGGATTTATGGGGAAACTTTAGCATTTGGATTCGAGAGAAGAAAGTTCTTCCCCGATCATCTATCTGGCTATGTTCGTCCGTATTATTAACATATTTTTTATTTTCTCTTCCTTTTATCGTCTACTGTTTTGATTAGTTTAGTTTAGTTATAGTTTTGTCCTTTATTGACTACCCTGACTGACTACACAGGTTTGGGCAAGCTGTGGTACATTGGGTGCATGGTCATAACATTACATAATGGTATTACATTGGAAAGTTAGGCTACAATATTATCATACTCTGTGCTATAATAGTTTAAAGAAAAGAACAATTTACATAGTCGATTGTGCCATTCTGGGAGTGCGTTCCCCGTAGAGTTTTTTCCCGTTGTATCTCGATTACTGATTGTGTGTCGTAGTGGTTCACATGATCGTCTGTTTCTGTTTTTCTGTCCTTTGGTTGTCTTTATCTTTCTCGTTCGTTTTATTTGTTTCTCTTCTCTCACTTTTTCAGCTTCTTTTCTCTCTCTCTTCTCTCTTCTCTTTATCTTTCTTTCTCTTTCTCCTACACCTCTCCCTCTCGCCCCTCTCTCTGTCCCCAGTCCCTCCTTCCCCCTCTTCCCTTCCTCACTCCTCCTTTCCCTCTCCTCTTCTCCTTCCTTCCTCCATCCCTCCCTCCCTTCCCTACCCCTCTCCCCTTCTCCCTTCCTCACCTCCCTCTTTCCCCCTCTCTCCCTTCCTCCCTTCCTTCCTTCCTTCCCTTCCCCCTTCCCCCCCCCTTTCCAGTCTCCCACGTGTCCATTCATTCTCCAATCTGATCACATTTCCGACCATTCAACCCTTTACCATCTCTAATACAACAGGATTCGTTTTGTTTGTTTTTTAACTGCTGAAAACCTCGCAACAACACCGAAGGTTCTACAGGCAATTCCGGGCTATAACAACAATTAGTGTCATGATGTATATTGCCTTGCCCACCCTTTCTCCCTCCCTCCCTCATCCGCTTTCCTCCCTTACTCTACTCTTATCCCTCATTCTTTTTATTTCTCCCCTCCCCCTACCCCTAGGCATACCCTTACCCTATCCTTCTCCCTCCCCCTCCATTTGCCTCCCTTCCCCTCCCTCCCATGCTTTCCTCTCTTACTCGTATCCCTCATTCTTTATATTTCTCCCCTCCCTAACCCTATCCTTCTGCCTCCCCCTCCCTCCCCCGCTTTCCTCCCTTACTCTACTCTTATCCCTCATTCTTTTTATTCTCCCCTACCCTATCCCCTAGGCATACCTCTAACCCTTCCTCTCCCTCCCTCCCCGCTTTCCTCCCTTACTCTTATCCCTCATTTTTTATATTTCTCCCCTCCCCCTACCCCTCCCCGAACCCCTAGGCATACCTCTAACCCATCCTTCTCCCTCTCCCTCCCCCTGCTTCCCCTCCTCCTCCTTCTCCCCTTCCTAACACCCCCCCCCCCCACGGCCCTTTTTACTCCTGTTGTGTTCAACGAAAGACCATCAACTTTGCCCTTTAATCAACGTCAGTCGGATTGCAATTGACGTGATAAAACTTAACTATCCTTTGGTTTTCATGTTCTTTAGTTGCCCGCTCGTCTCTCATCTGTAGTCCCCTCATTCTTCTCATTTTTGTCTCTCTCTTTTTTCTTTCTTTCTTTTTTTCTCTCTCCCTCTCTCTCTCTCATCCTTCTTCCCTTTCACCTCTCCCCTCCCCTCCCTCCCTTCCTCCCTCTCCACCCCTCCTTCCCTCTCCACTGCACCATATATCATTTAGCTGTGACTTCCATTAATTATCAATCCACTCAACAATCTCAACTTTCCTGATAAAAATGTTTGCTTTACAGTATGACATAATTGTTCGAATATCTTGTGTGTCTCTCGAAATTCTCTAATGTTTACGACAAATAAAATATTCAAATAGATTTATTTTCTTCCTCATTTCTTTTTATATTATCCTTATTATCCTTCGCTCTCTCCCTTTTTCCTCACTTCCTCCTTCTCATCGAAAACTCCCTCATGTAATGGGTAATGATCATCAGCGTAGAGCAAATGTTTCTGTTTCATCAGCCAGCATGAATTAAATACACCTCGACAATGCAGAAACATTATCCCCTTTTAAATTCCATTAAGACGCAAGTTCATGATA
>NW_020870110.1:386931-391931 GCF_003789085.1 Penaeus vannamei | reverse complement strand
GGGAGGGAAAAGGGGAATAATACTGATAAGCAATTACACATAAAAATATATAGACAAAACAGACAGAATATCTGCCATCATCTTCACTCTTTTGCTACCACCATCACTCTCACTGTCACTTCATATCCACAAATCAATTCACGCGCATTACACAGACCGCCAAAAATTAATATCGCGAAAATCCAAAAATCACGGTTTTAAATTGGCACTGCCCAAAATAAATCACACGGCTTTGGGAGAGTGCCTGTCTGGACTGCCAAATTTTTGCGTTGCTGAGGGGGGAGGGAGGGAATGGGTGGGGGAGGTTGGGTAGGGGAACGGGGGAGGGGAGGGAGGGAGGGGGAGAGAGGGAATGGGGGAGTTGGGAGGGAGAGGAGGGGGGGAGAGGGAATGGGGATTGGGTAGGGAAGGGAAACGGGAGAGAGCGGGAGGGACGGGTAGGGGAAGGAAGGAAGAAAAGGATGGAGAGGGAGGGGGAGAGAAGGAAGAACAGGATTTAGAGAACTGGAAGGGAAGAAGAGTGAGGAGGAGGAGGAGAAGCAAAATTATGAGGAGTGAAAAAGAGGAAGAGAAGGAAGAGGAGCAGGAGTCGAAGGTTAAGAGGAGGCTAAGAAGAAAAAAAGAAGCAGGGAATGATGGGAGAAACAACGGCATCAAAAGAGAGAGGAAAGAAAGGCAACGAAGAGGAAGAAGGGAAGAAGAGAAGAGGACAAAAATGGAGAAGAGAGAAAGACGAAGCCACAAATCTTCACTTTCTCGCAAGTAACCCTGAATCTCAGCAGCAGAGAGAAGCAATATTCGCAAAACGTCTGCAGAAAGATTCGGACTTTCCTGCTTCCCTGCGTCAACATTAGGCGAAAGGGGGGGGGGGCGGGAATGGAGAGGGAGGGAGTGAAGGGAGAGAATGGGAGCGGATGGGTGGGGATTGGGAAAAGGAGGGAAAGCGGGAGGGAAGAAGGGAGAGCATGGGGAGGGGAATGGAGGGAGAACGGAGAGAGAGGGAGTGAAGGGAGGAGAATGGGAGCGATGGTGGGGATTGGGAAAAGGAGGGAAAGCGGGGAGGGAAGGAGGGAGAGCGTGGGGGGAGGGGAATGGAGGGAAAACGGAGAGAGAGGGAGTGAAGGGAGGAGAATGGGGGCGATGGTGGGGATTGGGAAAGGAGGGAAAGCGGGGAGGGAAAGAGGGAGAGCGTGGGGGAGGGGAATGGAGGGGAGAACGGAGAGAGAGGGAGTGAAGGGAGGAGAATGGGGCGATGCGTGGGGATGGGAAAAGGAGGAAAGCGGGGAGGGAAGGAGCGGAGAGCATGGGGAGAGGGAATGGAGGGAGAGCGAGAGGAGGGTCGAGTGAAGGGAGGAGAATGGGGGCGATGGTGGGATTGGGAAAAGGAGGGAAAGCGGGGAGGAAGAAGGGGAGAGCATGGGGGAGGGGAATGGAGGGAGAACGGAGAGAGAGGGAGTGAAGGAGGAGAATGGGGGGCGATGGTGGGGATTGGGAATAGGAGGGAAAGCGGGGAGGGAAGGAGGAGAGCATGGTGGGAGGGTAATGGAGGAGGAGCGAGGAGGAAGGGAGTGAAAGGGAGGAGAATGGGAGCTGATGGTGAGGATGGGAAAAGGAGGGAAAGCGGGGAGGGAAGGAGGGAGAGCATGGGGGAGGGGAATGGAGGGAGAAGGAGAGAGGGGAGTGAAGCGGAGGGAGAAATGGGAGCGATGGTGCGGGATTTGGGGAAAAGGAGGGAAAGCGGGGAGGGAAGGAGGGAGAGCATGGGGGAGGGGAATGGAGGGAGAACGGAGAGAGAGGGAGTGAAGGGAGGAGAATGGGAGCGATGGTGGGGATTGGGAAAAGGAGGGAAAGCGGGGAGGGAGGAGGGAGAGCAATGGGGGAGGGGTAATGGAGGGAGAACGGAGAGAGAGGGAGTGAAGTGGAGGAGAATGGGAGCGATGGTGGGGGAATGAGGAAAAGGAGGGAAAGCGGGGCAGGGAATGAGGAAGAGAGCATGCGGGGAGGAGGGATGGAGGGAGAGCGAAGAGGGAAGGGAGTGGAAGGGAGGAAGAAATGGCGTCGGCGATTGGTGGGATTGGGAAAAGGAGTGGAAAAGCGGGGAGGGCAAGAAGTAGAGCATGGGGAGGGACATGAGAGGAGAACGGAAAGAGCGGATGTGAAGGGAGGAGAACCATGGGGGCGTATTGGTGGGGATTGGGAACAAGGGAGGGGAAAAGGCGGGGAGGACAGGAGGGAGAGCAGGGTAGGGGAATTGGAGGTGAGAACGGGAGAGATGAGGGAGTGAAGGGAGGAGAATGGCGAGCGATGGTGGGGATTGGAAAAGGACGGGAAAGCAGGGGCAGGGAAGGAGGCGAGAGCATGGGGAGGGGAATTGGAGATGAACGGCAGAGAGAGAGTGAAGGAGGAGAATGGGAGCGAATGGTGGGGATTGGGAAAAGGAGGGAAAGCGGGCGGAGGGAAGGAGGGAGAGCATGGGGAGGGGAAATTGAGGGAGAGCGAAGAGGCGAGGAGTGAAGGGAGGAGAATGGGGGGCGATGGTGAGGATTGCGGAATAGGAGGGAAAAGCGGGCGAGGGAAGGAGGGGAGCACTAAGGATGGTGGAGGGGAATGGAGGCGAGAACGGAGAGGAGAGGGACGTGCAAAGGGAGGAGAATGGGAAGCGATGTCGTGGGGGGATTGCGGAAAAGGAGGGAAAGCGGGGAGGAAGAGGAGAGCATGGGGGAGGGGAATGGAGGGAGATACCGGAGAGAGAGGGAGTGCAAGGGAGGAGAATGGGAGCGATGGTGAGGGATGGGAAAGGAGGGAAAGCGGGGAGGCCGCAAGAAGGGAGAGCATGGGGGAGGGTAATGGATGGGAGAACGGAGAGAAAGCATGGGTCGCAAGGAGAGAGAATGGGGGCGTATGGTGGGGATGGGAAAAGGAGGGAAAAGCGGGGAGGCGAAGGAGGGAGAGCATGGCTTTGAGGCGGAATGGAGGACGAGAACGGTCGACAGAGAGACGGGAGTGAAGGGAGCGAGAATGGAGCGATGGTGGGGAAATTGGGAAAAAGAGGAGGAAAAGCGGGAGGGGAAGGCAGGGAGAGACATGGGGTGAGCACGGGGAATGGCAGGAGAACGGAGAGAGGGGAGTGAAGGAGAAGGAACGCACATCGGAGCGATGCTGAAGGGATTGAGTCGAAAAGGAGGAAAGCGGGTGGGAGGGGAAGAGGGGAGAGCATGGGGGAGGGAATGGAAGGGATGAACGCGAATAGAGGGAGTGAAGCGGAGCGAGAATGGGAGCGATGGTTGGGGATTGGGAAAAGGAGGGAAAGCGGGGAGGGAAGGAGGGAGAGCATGGGGAGGGAATGGAGGGAGAACGGACGAGAGAGGGAGTGAAGGGCAGGAGAATGGGAGCGATTGGTGGGGATTGGAAAAGGAGGAAAGCGGGGAGGGAAGGAGGGAGAGCATGGAGGGAATGAGAGGGAGAGCGGAGGAAGGGACGGAAGAGGAGAATGGAGCGATGGTGGGATTGGGGAAAAGGAGGGAAAGCGGGAGGGAAGGGAGGGAGAGCATGGGGAGGAATGAGAGGAGAACGGAGAGAGAGGGAGTGAAGGAGGAGAATGGAGCGAATGGTGGGGATTGGGAAAAGGAGGGAAAGCGGGAGGAAGGAGGGAGAGCATGGGGGAGGGAATGGAGGGAGAACGGAGAGAGAGGGAGTGAAGGAGGAGAATGGAGCGATGGTGGGATTGGGGAAAAGGAGGGGAAAGCGGGAGGGAAGGAGGGAGAGACATGGGGGGGGAATGGAGGGGGAAACGGAGAGAGAGGGAGTGAAGGCGAGGAGAAATGGAGCGATGGTGGGGATTGGGAAAAGGAGGGAAGCGGGAGGGGAAGGAGGAGAGCATGGGGGAGCGGGAAGGAGGGGAGAAACGGAGGAGAGAGGGAGTGAAGGGAGGAGAATGGGGTGATGGTGGGATTGGGAAAAGGAGGGAAAGCGGAGGGAAGGAGGAGAGGGCATGGGGGGAGGGGAATGGAGGAGAGAACGAGAGAAGAAGAGGATGAAGGGAGGAAATGGGAGCGATGGTGGGGATTGGGGAAAGGAGGGAAAGCGGGGAGCGGAAGGAGGAGAGCATGGGGAGGGGAGCGAGAGGGAAGGAGTAGGAAAGAGAGAGGGAGATAGCAGGAAGGGATGAAATGTAGGAGAGAGGGAAAGGAAAGAAGAAGTGGGTGGAGGTGGGCGGGAGAGCAAAGACGGAGAGGTGAGAGGGGGCCAGGAGGGGGGGTCGGCTGGCAATATGAGAAGGCAGTGAGGAGAAAATAAAGCAAATCTAATTCTGTGCGTTCCTCATGGAGCCGAGGAAAGATTTGGTATATTTACTCTCCGTGGAAATTTCGGCTGATATTGTGTAACATTTCTTTCGTGGCTTGACTGTCTGTCTCGGTTTGTCTCTCTTACTGGCTTCCCTGTCTGTCTGGACTGTCGGCCTGCCTGTTTATCCGTCTGTGGATATAAACATCCATTCATTCCCTTCCCACAGACACACACACACACACACACACACACACACACACACACACACAGCACACACACACACACACACACACACACACACACACATACACGCACGCACACACACATACATACATACAACAGACACACACACACAACATACGCGCACGCTTATACATACACATACACATAGACACACACACGCACACACGCACACAAATGGAATTGATAAAGAAAACAGAATTAACTTTCCTTCCTTCTTTCTCTTCGTGGCCTTTGAGGAATCCTTTGTTCGCCCCTTCGTTCCGTGGCTTGTCTACCTCGCGCCGAATTCGCTCGTGAGAATTGTGAGTCTGGAAGGGAGGAGGTAGGAGGAGGAAAGGAGGTGAGGGGAGGAAGTGAGGAATGGGAGGGAGGGAGGGAGGGGGAGAGAGGGAGGAGGAGGGAGGGAGGGAGGAGGAGGGAGGAAGGAGGAAGGAAGGAAGGAAGGAAGGAAGGAAAGAAGGAGGAAGGGA
>NW_020870110.1:381931-384431 GCF_003789085.1 Penaeus vannamei | reverse complement strand
TTTAACACTTCTATCAAACCCTAAAAAATAAAACGAAAAAAGGGCGCCCAGTTGCCCAACGAAACCATCCGCGCGCCGTTTGATCGCCCGGCAGCCGGCCACTTCTCGCTACTAATTTAATACCAATTGATTATTATCTCAGGGTGACTAATTACCCGAGAGTCGCGGGTGAGCGTAATTATTCCTGGAAGCCGGCAATTAGGGGCGACTTGTTCTTTATTCACTCCAACATCTCCCAATTCCTTCGTTTATTTGTTCCACTTGTCATTCCCGATCTTCTGGCCGCGGGCGCCTTCGACACGCACACCCAATCACGATCGCTCGCGGTAATAATCAGTGTCGTGATCAAGGCCATTTATGATGGTTCAATTCTGTTCTGCCGAAATCCAATCCTTCCCCCTCCCCCTGCTTCCCCTTCCTCTTTCCTTTCCCTCTCTCTGTTTCCCTTCCCTTACTCTCCTTCGCTTCTTCTGCTTCCATTTCTTTCTCATCTCTTGGTTTGCCTCCCCCCCTTCTCCCTGCTTTCCTTTACCCTTCCTTCCCTCTCCTCCCTTCCCCTTCCCTTCCCTCCTCCCCCCTCTCCCTGTTATCCCTTCCCCTTCCTTCGCTTCCCCTGCTTCTTTCTTTTCCTCCCCTTCCCTTCCCCTCTCCCTGCTTCCCCTTCCCCTTTCCTTTCCTCTCCTTCCCTCCCTTCTCCTGCTTCCTGTCTCTTTCCCCTCTCCTGCTTCTCTTCCCCTTCCCCACTTCTACTGCTTCTCCCCCCTCCCCTTTCTTCCTCTTTATCCCCTCCCTCACTCCCTCCTTACCCTTCCTTATCCTCCCTTCTTCCCCTTCATCCCCTCCTCCTTTCCTCCTCCCAAAACATGTCGAATTCCTTTTTACTTATTATCTTCAACATTGGATTTTCTTCCGTGTGACCGACGGAGCTTGCACACTGGTTCGCTTGTATTCCTTTTCTTGTATTTTAGCCTCAATTTGGCTTGATCGAATACATATCAGCATCAACAACAAAAACAACAAAACATGCAAATTAGTTTATCTAACGAGGGAAAGAAACAAAAGAGAAAAAGATATTGACATTCATTCCACTCGATCAGTGTTTTTCTACCTTTTTTTTCTTCTTCCATTTTCTTGTCCTTTTTTCTTATCGGTTCGAGACGAGTCGGCGGAGTTTTTATCTCAGTCGCCGAAACAGCATGACAAATTGCCCGAGTCTCGTAATTGTCTCTCTATATACGTCTTCTGGTGCGAGAGTGTGTGTCTCAGATGCAAAACAATTTGTAAAGCGCGGAGACGAATTCCTGTTTACAGAAATGCAATACTGCGTGGCGTCGTAATAGGTAAATCTAGTTCTTGAAAGAGGTGGCGTCGTAATAGGTAAATCTAGTTCTTGAAAGAGGTTTAAATGGCGGATGGCGGTGGTGAATTTAGTGATATCTGTCCTTCTTTGATAGATATTCTGGTGTGATGGATGTCTTTTTTTTTCTGTGGGATTATCGTGTGGATACGCCTATGGTTTATTTGTCGTAGTGACCAGAGTTTTTTTTAAGCGTCCCTATCTCTTCCTCTCTTGTGTCTCTCCCTCTATCTCTGTCTTTGCCTATCTTTCGTTCTTTGTCTATGTCTCTTGTCTGTCTGTCTCTCTCTGGGTCTGGATCTCTCTCCTCTCTCTCTCTCTCTCTCTCTCTCTCTCTCTCTCTCTCTCTCTCTCTCTCTCTCTCTCTCTCTCTCTCTCTCTCTCTCTCTCTCTCTCTCTCTCTCTCTCTCTCTCTCTCTCTCTCTCTCTCTCTCATCCCCACCTCTTCAATCTCTACTTCCCATTCCCTCCCCTCCTCCTCTTATCATCTGCACCGTCCTCTTCATCCAACCTGTCCCTATTCCTTTTCTCTTCTCTCCCTCCCTCCCCCTCCTTTCCTAGTCTACGTCCCTTCCTTTTACCCTCCCCATCCCTTCTCCTTCACTACCCTCCTTTCCCTCCCTCTTCCCCCTCCCCTCCAACCCTTCTCCCTCCTCCCACCCCCCCCCTCCCCTCCCTATTCCCCTCCCTCATCCCTCCCCCTCCCCTCCTTCCCCTCCCTCCCCTCCGTCCCCTCAAGGTACTCACAGGCGGACCGCACAAGAGCGACGCCCGTCCTTCTGTCGTCTCACCTGCAAATAAAGAAATCAGTTACGTAATGAATAGCCCCGTCTAGGGATGGAGGGGGGGAGGGGGGGGGGGGAGGGAGGGAGGGGGAGGAGGGGCAGAAGTAATGGAGGGAGGGAGGGAGGGAGGGGCAGAGGTAATGGGAGGGAGGGGGGCAGGGCTGGGAGGAGGGAGGGGAGGGAGAGGTAATGGGAGGGAGGGAGGGGAGGGACAGGAGAGGGGGAGGTAAGGAGGAGGGAGGGGCAGAGATAATGGGAGGGAGGGAGAGTTAATGGGAGAGGGAAAGGGGGGATGAGATAAAATGGAAGAAGGGGAGGGGATGAGATAGGATGTTAGACTGATGTGAGGAAGGGAACC
>NW_020870110.1:369431-376931 GCF_003789085.1 Penaeus vannamei | reverse complement strand
TACACCTACATCACAACTTAGATATCCAATTCTTAATTTGATTAAATGTTAAATGACCGAACCAAAAGGCCCGTCCAGGCCCCCAGCGCCCTCGGCCGCGCGAGGCGACGGAGCCACACCTGCACGGACCTCGCTCCCGCCGCGCCCATCCATCAGCGCCCGCCACCTTGCAACTCCACGCCCGCGCATTGCCGCCTCCGCGTCGCTGACCTGACCTGACCCGACCTTCCACGCGCGCCCCCATCTCGGATTAAGGTTTGGCCTTGTCGTCGGCCGGTGAGTAATTATTAATATATCGTTATGACTACAGATGTTTGGGTCGTTAATCGGTGTGGGGCCATCAGGACGACCCTCACGAAGCCATAATTTACGACCGGAGACGAACCCTGTGGGCGGTGGGGGTCCAGGGAGCCTGAGGATGGGCTCTTTAATGCAGACGTGAGGAGGGCCCCGCATGCTATTGTTGCTATGGTGATGAGCTGCCTCGGAAGTGGACTGAACTTTCCTCAATTCGCGCTTTGCATATCGCGCTGATATTGTAATATCACAAAAGGACAAATGAATGACTAACACGGACTTATCCCCTAAACCAATGAAATGTCACAACGCCATCTCGACGAAAAAATAAAACAAACAAACAACCAAACAAACGGCATCAGCAACGCCCTCCACCACCCCGAGAACCCTCAAGAGCCCCGTAGACTTCCGGAGGTCACAACCCCATCGCGATTCCTGCCGGGACTCCCACGAAGGACCTTCCCCTCCACCCCCCCCCCCCACAGGATCTCGAGGAGTGGCGAAGGGGCAGCGCAGCGACGTCCTCCTCCTCCAGCTGAGCCCAGGAGAGTGTCCCGCGAAGGAGGGCTCTCACGCCGCCCTCTCTCTCTCGCACGCCCTTTAATGCTCGAGGAGGCTTTGTGCGCGCGCCCCGAAATCCGGTAGTTAAGACACATTATGCGAAGCTTATGTCTCCGGCCGCCATTTTCCCCCGGCTTTACGACTGGCCGGGTAGATATACGGCCTTTTCTTTTATCCGGAGCTGCTTCACTTCACCGGACTCGGGGCTTTCTTTGTGGCAGGTGGGATCTTTTGCTTTCGTGGTGTTAAGGTGTGTGTGTGGTGTGAGAGTGAGAGAGAGAGAGAAGAATATATATATGTGTGTGTGTGTGTTTTTGAGTGTGAGTGCGAGTCTGTGTGCGTGTGTGTGCGTTGCTTTCGTGTTTTGCGAATCTGGGCGGAGTTGAGGCTGAACTGTCACTTCTCAGCTAACCAAAATAATCAGTTGTTACAACACTTGCCTCTGCGACCATCTACACGGAATACTGCCACTTCCACAGGTCACACCACCCCAAATCCACACCCAAAATACACCCTCCCTCCCTCCCGCCCACCCCAAAAAATGCATCCCCTTCATCGCCTGCCACCCGAGCGCCCCACTCCAACCCGCCAAGCCCCGCCCACGGGAGTCGCAGCCCGAAACAAAACGGCAAAAGCTCCATTCGGGAGACGTATCATAGCAGCCTGTGATTAATCTGGAACAATGATGGAAGCGGTGATTAATTGCTTCATTATGACAGGCCGCGCGGACCGTGAAAGAAACGAGATTAATAGCGGCAAAGTCAAAAGAATTGGGGGGTTTGTGAGGGGGATGGAAGGGAGGGAGAAGGGTGAGGGGGGGAAAAAGAGGTAGATGGGGGGGGAGGTGAGGGGACTCAGGAGGTGGAGCGATAGGGGTAAGCAAGGGATGTGAGGGCGAGGGTGGGGGGAGTGGCAGGAGGAGGGTGGAGAGGAGGAGGAGAGAGAGAGAGAGAAGAAAAAAAGTGGTGCTGTGTGTGTGTGTGTGTGTGTGTGTGTGTATGTGGGTGTGTATATGTGCGTGTATGTAGGTAGGTAGGTATATATGTATGTATCTATATATATATATACATATATAGATAGATAGATATCACTTTGCTCAAGCTACTTTATCAATTAGTGGAATGCATTGCAATAATAAAAGCCGATATAACCTTTGCCAAATATGCTCTCATATTTTCACTTTCTCGCAAACAGGCCTGGTGGTGCCTCTTTGTTGAATTGGACTGAAGGCATATCTCTTTTCAAAAGATATTTCAGTCAGCAATGTATAATCACTTGAATAAAATGGATCCCGAACTGAAAGCTGGAAAAAAATCACGGGTATTTTATAACAACTGGAAAAATATAATATTCAAAACTATGCACAGACACGGCTTCGTCATGATATAGAAATACAAAAAAAATATATATCCGCTTGCAGTGTGACGGCAATCATGGTCAAATTTCGGGAAAACAATAAGCTAAAAACTAAAACGAATGTTAAAAGTGCACATTTTTGCAAACAAACAAAAAATAGACTTAATCCCTGCGGGTTTCCCTGTGAATATGCGTACGCTTGGAGATTTGGAAGGCGGGGCTTATTTGCATGTGCAAGGGGGGGGGGGGGAGGTGCGTGTACATGTGCTATGTGTTCATATGGGAGTGTGTTTGGTTGTTTGCCCTTTAGCTTATAATGTCTTCCACATCCGCTGACAATAATAGTGACACCTGTTCTCGCGTGCGTGACAGTATGCCAAACCGTGACAACGCTCACAATCTAAAGAATAAAAAATCAAAAAAGGAATTCTAGCATTCATAAGCATCTGATATAACTTCCGCCATCAACACAGAAAAAAATAATGAAACGACTGCTAATCATAGTATACCAGTTTCCACTGATGAATCGCCGAATTAGAAATATATTTCCAAATTTTACAAGGCGGTAATTTTCAAAATGGACCCATCGTTTATCACCGCACTCGGCTGGCCAATCACCTGCTGATAACATGTCATGACGTCACGCTGTTTGGCAACCGGTGATTGGCGGAGGTAATTGCGGATGAGGATATTAAAGAATTTATGATACGATGAAAACTGTTTCAATAAATTTTATGGATCGGTAAAGTCTCTCTCTCTCTCTTCTCTCTCTCTCTCTCTCTCTCTCTCTCTCTCTCTCTCTCTCTCTCTCTCTCTCTCTCTCTCCTCTCTCTCTCTCTCTCTCTCTCTCCTCTCTCTCTCTCTCCTTTTTGGGAAATACTTCACAAATTATCATCTTCAAAAAAACAACACTGTCTACATATTCTTGTTTGTAACCCGGTTTAAAAAGAATGTAGACTAGCTTTCGAAAACTTCAAATAACAGCCTTTCGAAATCTCCAAGAACATCTTAATCAGGTGATAATCACAAGCCTTGTCCGTCTTAAAAAAAGTTCTCGTCCGATGCAGTTACTATGCGTTACTGGCTCATTATTCTGCTTCTTTGAGAACCAATTATCCTTACAAGGCTTTGGCAGAACACACGATACACACACACACACACACACACACACACACACACACACACACACACCACACACACACACACACACACACACACACACACACACACACACACACACACACACACAAACACACACAAACACACACACACAAAGAACAAACTAACACAAACACACACACACGAACAACACAAACCACACAAACACACACACACACACGAACAAACTAACACAAACACACACACACTAACACACACAACTGTACAAAACATACACCCATACACACACACAAGTAACACAAACACACGCACCCACACTAACACACACAAATATACAAACACACACATACGCACAAACACACATCGCCCCGATCAAGACATCACGCGCACACTCTGACGTCACATATAAAGGCTAAAGTACCACGTGTCCCCTCTGATATCACTCCGCCAACGTGGTGTCAATAGCGCTGCAACTCCAAGGTGATCATTTGCAATTTCACACTTCATTATAGGTAAGAACTTTTTTGATGGACCAGAAGGTGGTGAGGAGGGGGAGGAAGACAGAGGAAAAGGTGGTGGTGGGAGGGGAGAAGGGAAAGGGAGAGGAGGGGAGAGAAGAAGGAGAGAGAAAAAGGGGGTGAGGGAAGTGGGAAGAAGAAGAAGGAAAAGGGGTAGATGAGAAGAGAGCAAGAAGAAGATGGAATGAGAGCGGAAAGGGAGAGAGAGAGAGGTGAAGAAGAGAGGGAAAGGGAGGAGGAGGAGAGAAAGAGAGAAGAATGGACGAGGGGGAGAGGAAGAGAAGTGAGTAATAAAGGAAGGGGGGGGGGAGGTGAGAGGGAAGGCAGAGGTTAGAGAGAAAGAATTATTTTTTCCCCTGTCCGTTCATTTCTATTCTTCTGTCCGTCTCTGTCTTCGAGTGTTATCAACAGAGATAACGAAATTGCTTTAAAGGGGGGTGTTGACAAACGCCTTCCGCTGGATGTGACGTGGAGGGTGGGGGGAAGGAGGAGGGGGTAATGATTGCAACTATTTACTGCTGTACCCCCCCCCCCCTTGCCCAGCCTCTCGAATCCTCTCCCTCTTATAGCCCCCTCTAAATCTATCCCACACCCAGACTACCCCCCCCCCCATTTTTTTCCCACCCTCTTAAACCCCACTCCGGGATCTCCCCCTCTTCCCCCCACCTCCCCATGCCCCCCCCCTCTTAAACACCCTCCACTTCCTCCCCCTCCCTCTCCCCTCCCCCCACCACCACCACCACCCCTACTCCACCCATCTCCGAAACAAAAGCCGATCGCGGGCGGGTAGGGCGGTAGGTGCGGGCGTCCATGCGAGGTAGGTACGTTTTGGGCGTCATTATGAGAAGGCAGGAGAGGAGGGAGGGAGGATGGGTGAGCGTAGGGAGGGGGAGATGTCCCTACGTGCAAAACATGCAGTCACACTCTTTGTGCCTGTGGATTCTGCGAGCGCCCGAGTCTAATGGAACAATTATCTGCGCCAAGCCCGAGTCACGGCGGCTTCGGAGACGGTGTGGCTTGGTCTCCGCTATCACGGGGCTTTCGGAATACACACTCTAGAACACACAACGATATGGCGTTCATGAGGTTGTTCGTGAGATTGTTCACGAGGTGGTTCAAGAGGTTGATCAGAGAGAGAGAGAGAGAGAGAGAGAGAGAGAGAGAGAGAGAGAGAGAGAGAGAGAGAGAGAGAGAGAGATAAGTTGTTCTCTAAACCCGTCAAACCAACACCAGACTTTTTCCCCCTGCGTCGGACAAGCGGACATACAAACAGACAGACAGACAGATAGACAGAAAAAAACAAACAAGCAGACAGACAGAACAGACACAGAACAAGGCGCAGAAGAGCAAGTAGCTCGCCCTCCGCAACAGGTCCCCCGGGCTGGCACTGTCGAACGTCCACGCCTCGCTTGGCCCATTCACGCGGCAGTGTCACACAATGGATGCGCCACCAGTTCTCCAGAGCGCGCACGTTCAGGGGAAGCAGAGAATGAGAGAGGGGGGAGGGGGGGGGAAAGGGGGAAGGGAGGAGGAGGGGGGAGAGAGGCGGGCCCAGCGAGGAGGAAAACAGGCAGGGAGAAAGAGGAGGGAGGAAAGAGGCAGGGAAAGGGAGAGAAAGGGGAAGGGGGAGGAAGGGAGGAGGGAGAGAGGCAGGGGGGGGGGCCAGCGAGGGAGGAAAAAGAGGCAGGAGAAAGGGTGAGAGGGTGGGAGAGAGGGAAGGAGGGAAGAAGGTGAGGAGAGGGTAAGGGATAAAAAGAGGATAGAGAGATGGAAAAACGGGCAGATAGACTCACAGGCAAGGATAAAAGAAGTGATTGACAGATATTGAATGTGAGAGAGAGAGAAACAGAAAGGGAGAAAGATGAGAGATGCAACTGGCTGTCTTTACAGTTAGAAGCAAAATATAGTTAGACAATCAAAAGTAAAAACATCCCAACCATCGCCACTGCATACCTAAAATAATATATATACATATATACATATAATATACCGCACCTCCATCTCTACAAACCAAAAGCTCCGACAGAGAGCAATTTCAACAATAACAGAAACAAGACAAGTAGGTCAATCATCACAAATATTTATTTTTTTCCAATTATAAGAACATCAACAAAAAGTAATCAGGTAAATAACTCTATTAAGGAAAGGATGACTTGCAGATGTGGTAACACTTTTCGCACATGTTTTAACCGTCGATGAAATAAGATGTGGGGGAGGGGGGGCAGGGGGAAGGAATGGAGGGGGAGGGCTAGGAAGGAAGGATGGGGAGGGAGGGCTAGGAAGGAAGGAATGGGGAGGGGAGGGGTTAGGAGAGGAAGGGATGGGAGGTGGGAGGGAAGGGAAGGGGGAGGGCAAGGAGGGAAGGGGGGGAGGAAGGAGAGGGAGCTGCAAGACACGTAGAAAAAGATGTGTGTCGGGGGGCTGGAAAGGAATGCAAACGGACCGGAGAAATATTGATAAAAGAAAAAGAAAAAAAAAAGATAGAAAACAAGAAATTGGACCCGCGCGTTCCTGTAAAGCGAATATTGAAAAGGTCTTCAAAAGCGTTTTATAGCTCGAGTGTGCTGTGAAACAGTTGGGGGGGGGGGGAGGGGGAAAGAGAAGGTAGTGGGGAGAACAGGGGGGGGGGGGGGGAGGAGTGGGGGAGAACAGGGCCAGGAGGGGGGAGAAAGGCAGGAGAAGGGGAGGTAGAAGGGAGAGCAGGGGGAGGGGGGTAAAAGGATGCTCAAGGGCACAAAGAGAAAATGCAAACACCCTTTCCGAGAAATCTGCAACATTGCTTTCTATTTTTTTCCCTGTTTCGGAAATTCAAAATACGAAATGGAATAGGTCAAGGAACATCAAAAACAAAGATCATCAGATCATATTTTCAAACTAGACAATAATAATAAAGCAAATATTCAAGATATGGCAAAGCAAAGCGTTCGTTCTGCACATGGAGTTTTAGCTCTATTAAAATAGCAGATCATTACTTAATTGGTCGTTGAAGTCACTAAGCTGAAAAAATTCATGTCATGTCTACGTACTTTTTGTAAGTACTATGTATGTATGTGTGCGTAAATATATATAAATAAGCTATATGTGTGTATGTATGTATATATGTATGCATGTATGTATGTATGTGCCGTATATATATATATATATATATATATATATATATATATATATATATATATATATATATATATATATTATTATATATATTAATATATATATATATATATATTATATATATATAATATATATATATATATATATATACATAACATACACATAACACACACACACACACACACACACACACACACACACACACACACACACACATATATATATATATATATATATATATATATATATATATAATATATATATATATATATATATATATACATATACATATACATAAACATATACATTTACATATACATACATATATGTGTGTATATGTATATATACATACATGTGTGTGTGTCTGTGTGTGCGCCTACGTATGTATGTACACACACACATAAATATGTATATATATATGTTTATATATACATTTATATATATACACATACATACATACATACATACATACATTACATACATACACACACACATACACACACACAACACACACACACACACACACACACACACACAC
>NW_020870110.1:359431-364431 GCF_003789085.1 Penaeus vannamei | reverse complement strand
TATATATATATATATATATATATATATTATATCCCTAGCAACGCCAACACCAAAACCATCATTATATTCATCTCAAGTTTTTTTTCTTCCTTTTTTTCCTTCCCGGCAACTTACCTGCAACCCTGCTCTTCAATGGCAACCGGATCAAATCTCTACCTGGAGAATGGGTGAAAGAGAGGAGGGAGAGAGGGAAAGGAGAGAGGAGAAGGAGAAGAAGGAGAAAGGGGAGGAGCAGGAGGAGGAGGAGGAAGAAGGAGGGGAGGAGGAGGAGCAGGTGGTGGAGGGAGGAGAGGAGGAGGAGGAGGAGGAGGAGAGGAGGAGGAGGAGGGAGGAGGAGGAGGAGGAGGAGGAGGAGGAGGAGGAGGAGGAGGAGAGGGGGAGTGGGAGTGTGAGGGGGAGGAAGATTAGACGGAAGAGAAGGAGGAGAAGGAGGGGAGGACGACGAAAGAAACAGGAGGGGGAGCAGAGGAAGAGGAAAAGTAAGAAAAAGAAGAAAAAAGAAACAAGAAGAGAGAAAGTAGAAGTTTTTTTTTATCTCCGCTAAGAACTTTCTTGTTTACTCTCTCTTTTATTCCCTTCGCCCGAGTTCCTTCATCTCGTTTACCATTTTTTTTCCTCCTCTCCCTTTTTCCGCCTCCCGCTCCGTCGCAAAAGTCTCCGGCACACCCTTCGCCGCCTCGGAAGACGCTCGGAAGCCTTCTTTTCCTTATCAAGATCACGTCTCTTTGAAGGGCGAGGGGGGAGGAGGAGAGGGGGTGGAGGGGTGAGAGGGGTGGGGAAGGGGGGAGAGGTTAAGGGGAGGGGAGGGGGTGGGAAGGGGGAGGGAGGGAGAGAGGAGAGAGGGAGGGAGGGGTGGGCGAGGAGAGGGAAGAGGAGAGGAGGGGAGGTAGAGGTAGAGGGAGGGAGGGAGAGAGAGAGAGGGAGAGAGAGAGAGGGAGAGAGAGAGGAGAGAGAGAAGAGAGAGAGAGAAGAGGAGAAGAGAGAGAGAGAGAGAGAGAGAGAGAGAGAGAGAGAGAGACAGACAGACAGACAGACAGACAGACAGACAGACAGGACAGACAGACAGAGACAGGCAGAAAGAGAAGAAAGAAGAGATAAAGCAAGATAAACAGACAGAGCCAGAAAGACTTAACCCAATAGAAGTCTCAAGTGCCAGAGAAAAAAAAGAGAGAGAGAGAAAGAAAAAAGGGAAAACGGGAAAAGAAGCGGACGGGAAAAAGACGAGCGCGGGGCGGGGTCGGGCGCTCCCGAGGCCATCCATCTTGTTGCCTTCCCAGACTTCCCCATTGTTGACTTGAATAGCAAGGTTGCAAGCAGCCGTACTTGTTGCAGACTTTTGTGACCGCCGAAGGGAGGGGATGGGAGGGCGGAGGGAAGGGAGAGGAGGGGAGGAGGGGAGAGGAGAGGGGGGAAGGGAGGGATGGGAGGGCGGAGGAGGGGAGAGGCGGAGGGAGGAAGAAGAAAGGGGAAGGGGGGGAGGGAAGAAGAGGAGGTGGAAGAGAGAGGGGGGGATGGGAGGGAGGAGGAAGGGTAGGGAAGAAAAGAGGAGGGAGGGGGAAGGGAGGGGGGATTGAGGGCGGAGGAAGAGGGGAGAACGTGGAGGGGAGGGTTTGGAATGGTTAGGAGGGGGAGGAGGGGAGGAGAGATTAGGAGGGGGAAGGGAGGGAGACGAAGTGAATAGCGGAAGGGGAGGCAAGGAAGATAGAGAGGAAGAAGGAGTAACGGGGGAGAGGGGAACGGAGGGGAGATTAGGTGAAGTGCAAAGAGTGGAGGGGAGAAAAGGGGAGGGGAGGCATGGAGAGGGAAGTGGAGAGGAAAAGTGAAGAGGAGGGAAAGACCGAAAAACATGATATCAGGAACAAAGAGAATTTGGGAGAAAGAAAAATATAATTAGGAAGAGCGCAAGATACGGCAACAGAAAAAAAAAAAAATAAACATAAACATTTGGAAAGTCTAAAAAGATACAAGGATTTTATCATGTTCCATTAATTACATCACGAAATTACCCTAATAAGAAGTCAAGCCCCTCACCCTCCTCCCAGACCCTTCCCCCACCCCTCCTCCTCCCAGCCCCCTTCCTCACCCCTCCTACCAGGCCCCTACTCGACCCCACCTTTTAGCCCCATCCCCCACCCCTCCTCCGAGCCCTTTTTTCCCCTCGCCCCTTACCCACCCCTTCCTCTTCCCCCCTCCCCCCTTCTCCTCCCAGCCCTTCCCTCACCCTTTCCTCTTCCCTCCCCCTCCTTCCCACCCTCCTTCCCCTGCCCTCTTCCTTAGTCCCTTATCCCACCCTCCTTCCAACCCTTCCTCCCAGCCCCCTCCCCTCACCCCTTCCCCTTCCCTCATTCCCCCCTCCGCCTCCACCCCCTTCCCCCACCCCACCTCTTCCTCTTCCCTCGCCCTTACCCTACCCCTTCCTCTTCCCCCCATCTCCCCCTTTTTCTCCTCCCAGCCCCCCCCCCTTTCCATCCTCCCCTCCCACCCCTCCTACCCCACCCCCCAATTCACTCATATATGGCCCGAGCAACAAACGGGCCCCATTCGTCAGCGCGGCCGAGCTTGTCCGAGCCGTCCAGATCCCGGGCGATGATCCGCTTTCGCCCCGCAGGACCCGCGAGGTTGGCCCGCTATCTTAAAGGGACGAGACAGGGCAAATTGGGCGAGTCTATCGAGTGAAAGGAAAAAGCCCGCGTCGCAGCTTGGGGAAAAGACAACCGTCGACAGGCCTCTTCGCGGATTATCTCGCGTCTGGGAGGAGGAGGAAGAAGAAGAAAAGAAGTAGAAGAAAAAAAAATAAAAAAGAACAAAGAAAAAGAAAACGAAAAAAAAAAGAAAAAAGAAACACACACACACACACACACACACACACACACACACACACACACATATAATATATATATATATTATATATATATATATATATATATATATAATATATATATATATATATCATACATAGAAGTTTAAAACAAAGGAAATTTCTCATAGACTACATCTTCATAGACCTTTCCCTCAAACTTTACACACAAAACGCAAAAAAAAAAAATCAAAGCTATTGATCTCATTTCAAGGCAATTAAGCGCCGAGCAAATCCCTTATTTATGCGGATTTCCAGGAAGGACGCCAACAATGCGCTGATTGCCCCAGACCACCATCGTCGCGGCGCAGAATCTGAGTGTCCGGTCTAATTTTGTTCGCTTCACCAGTATCTAAACTTATGCTAAACAGTTCCATGTTAGAGTCTGCCAAGGGACCTCGCGAGTGACGCATCGGGACACACCTGGCAATAAAATATTCGATTTACATTTAAATGGTTAGATATATACAGTATAGAAATATTTTAGCTCATGTATATATACATATATATTATATATAATATATATATATATATATATATATATATATATATATATATATATATATACATACATATATATATATATATATATATATATATATATATATATATATATATATATACATATATATATATATATATATATATATACATATATATACATATATACATATATACATATATACATACATATATATATATATATATATATTATATATATATATATATATACATATATATAATATATATATATATATATATATATATATATATATATTATATATACTGTGTGTGTGTGTGTGTGTGTGTGTGTGTGTGTGTGTGGTGTGTGTGTGTGTGTGTGTGTGTGTGTGTGTGTGTGTGTGTGTGTGTGTGTGTGTGTGTGTGTGTGTGTGTGTGTGTGTGTGTGTGTGTGTCTGGCGGCGCTGAATTCATGAACGAGAAAGCGGGAAGGGAAGCCGCTCTCACAGCCAACCCAGCTGAGAGGAATGCGCCGGCCAAGGAGCGGATGAAGCGAGGAGGCCCAGGAAGAAAGAAGGAAAGAGGAAACATGCACAAATAAACGAGAAAGAACTGGAAATATTGATTGGGGAAGAGCGGAACCCTCTCATCTCTGTCCCAGGTCTATCCCGTCCCCTCCCGTCCCATCCCCATCTTTTCTACCGTCCCGTCCCAGATACCACCCCGTCCGTCCCCGACCGTCTTCGTCTACGTTCCCGTCTCCATCCTCCTTCCGTCCTGTCCAGCCCCGTCCCCATCTTTTCTACCGTCCCGCCCCAGATACCATCCCCGTTCCCGTCCCCGCCTACGCTCCATTCCCCATCCTCCTCCCGTCCTGTCCAGCCCCGTCCTCGCCCTCCTCCCGTCCCGTCCCTATTCCCGTCTCGCTCCTGTCCTTCCGTCCCGTCCTCTCGAATCCTACGACCGAGCAGATGGACAGACAGCGGAGAGGGAGATACAAATAGACAGATAAGCCAAGGCGAAGGTTGGGAGCCACAGACAAGCCAGCAGATACACGAACCGATAAAGACAAGTCCCACATACAAGACGCACACAACCTAATGATATCTGATGTCATCTAAAAGGGGGTCTCGGGCGGGTGCTGTCTGCGCTGTTCTGCGGTCGAAGGCTGTGCTCCCTCGGCTGTCCAATTCCGCTCTTCCATCACGTGTTCTGGTTTGGTTCTAACAAGTCATGTTATGCAAACAATGTTCTTGAATCAAAATTTTCGTCTGCGATGTTCTCCGGAGAGCTTTTGTGAAGAGAGGGTTCTTGTTCTTTACGTTCTGGTGTTTGTTTATGGTCCAGAACATCTGCTCGTGATCTAGATCTTATGCTTATTTCTCAGGGTCGAGTCATATGCATATCTGTTGAAGAACACATGTTTAGATTTGTACTTGAAACGGCTTGAAAATACAACAGTTACGTGTTAAGGCCTAGGGAGTTCACTAGCTTGATAGATAAGAAAAGAAAAAGATATATAGTAATGTCAATATAGAAAATAATCTTAAAGAAATAGCGATGCTCTACAACCTCTTTCAGCATCGCCTCCATAAACAACAACAACAGCAAAACATCAGACTAAGACCCAGCACTCCACCTGTACCCCCACCCCCTCCCCCGAGCAATAATTGCAACCTTC
>NW_020870110.1:329431-341931 GCF_003789085.1 Penaeus vannamei | reverse complement strand
TCAGCGCTCGCGTCATTACGGATCTTTGTGCCCGGGAGAATTAATCAAATCCGCTAATCAATTCATTAGCTCCATTATTCATTAGGTTTATTGACCCTTTCGCGATGCTCCTGGTTCTTGACTTCTTGAGGGCCATTCAACCTCGCTATGGTCCATCTAGGTTTTCGACTTTTGGGATTTTATTACTTTTATCCATTTTTTCATTATAAATGGGCTTAATTATCATTATCATTGTCATTTTTATCATTGCCCGGATAGCAGGGGAGGACATGAAAGGTTTCAGGGAAAATGCAAAGTTAAATAACACTAATAATACACTGGGGGTGAGTGATGGTCACTTTCTCTAATTATTCCCTTTTTATCAGCTGATGATGTGCTCTTTAGCCTTTCTACTTGTATACTGTGTACACTCTGAGATATTCCGAAGATCTGTCTTTAGTTCCTTTATCCTTCCGTCTTCGTCAAGTCCTAAGATCCATAATGAAATAATTGGTCTTAGGGAGCAATAATCGCTAAAGTTCGTTGTCGAATTCCGCAGACGATTTTGTCATCAAGAGTGAACTTATATGAATTCTCAGATTCTTCAATCTTAGTCCTCTCAGAATTAATCACGAGGTTGTGACTCAAATTACAAGGGGTTATTTCTTTTCTATCAACAGTGAAATAGACCGTCTGGTAGGCGCTGCTCATATCTCATGCAATCTCTCTCGCCCTCTCTCTATCTATCTGTTCATACATTTACCTCTTTCTCTCTATCTATCTATCTATCTATCTATTCATATATTAAGCTTCCTCTCTCTATCTATCTATTTCTCTCTATCTATCTCTCTATCTCTATCTCTCTCTCTCTCTCTCTCTCTCTCTCTCTCTCTCTCTTCTCTCTCTGTCTGTCTGTCCTGTCTGTCAGTCTTCTGTCTGTCTGTCTATCTGTCTGTCTGTCTGTCTCTCTCTCTCTCAGTCACTCTATCTATTCGTATATTCATCTCTCTATCTATCTATCTATCCCCTCTCTATCTATCATCTATTATCTATCCCTCTCTATCTATCTATCTATCTATCCCTCTCTATCTATCTATCTATCCCTCTCTATCTATCTATCTATCCCTCTCTATCTATCTATCTATCCCTATCTCTATATTCTTCATCTATCCCTCTCTATCTATCTATCCTATATTATATTCACCTCTCTCTCTCTCTCTCTCTCTCTCTCTCTCTCTCTCTCTCTCTCTCTCTCTCTCTCTCTTCTCCTCTCTCTCTCTCTCTCTCTCTCTCTTCATCTCCTCCCCCTGCACCCCTCCCTCTTAAAAAAAGGGAGTGAAATCGTTGCTTGGCAATACCCGGTCCTTTAAGAGGATATTCAGGTCCCCCTCCCCCCCCCACCCCCACCCCACCCCAAAGGAAAAAAAGGCGAATGAAAAACCTCTCGTGCCGCTGTGAATAGCCAATCATAATCCGCGCTGATGACAGGCGAGAGTTATTATTGGCTCTTCGCATGTCTCGTCTTTGTCTCGAGAGGAAGCTTCATTACCCGGTCGACAAATTGCTAACCAAAACATATTCCGGCGAAGGGTATGACTTTCGCTGCGAAGGTACAGGGCGAGGCGTTTGTTCATTTCATTTCGGTGGAATTGGAGAATCATTTTATATTTTTTAGATTTTTTAAAAAGATTTTGCGTATGTTGTAGACTGGTATTCTTTGTCTGTGGTGTTGTTTATCTGAATAAATCACGATTGAGAAATAGAAGGAAAAAATAATGAAGAATGATAAGTGATAGTGAAAAAATATTATTTTTATTATCAGTCAGCCAACAAAACAAAAAAAAATGAAATAATAAATAAGCAGGATCTCCTCTTCCCGTGTCCCTTCCCGGACAACGGTTGGCAGAGCAAAGGAGCGGAACTTGCCCTCATTCGCCGTGAAGTCAAAGGCAGTTAATTTTGCTTGTCCCTTTCACCGACAGTCCTTTCCCTCGTCCGCTGACCACCGTCTCGAGAGAAGTGACCGATTACAGGACCCCCGACAGCCAATCCTCCCATTAGTTTTGATCTACGAAACGAAACGAACTTCACTAGAATCCACCGAAAAAAAGAAAAGAAAAAAAAGGAGAGAAGAGAGAGAGAGAGAGAGAGAGAGAGAGGAGAGAGAGAGAGAGAGAGAGAGAAGAGAGAGAGAGAGAGAGAGAGAGAGAGAGAGAGAGAGAGAGAGAGAGAAAAAATCTTACTTTCCTCCCCCGAACCCACGAGTCGCCGCAGTCCAGGACTCCCGCTCGGCCGGCCCCATTCCCTTCCCTCAAGCAACCGCTAACGGCGACTCCTAAACCAAGCCCGACCTCTTTCCTCTCAACTCCAGCTCCGAACCTCATCTCCCGGAGTCCTTTTCCTCTCGCGCCCTTTCTCTCGCTCTCCCCTAAACTGCAATAAACGTAAAGATAAATTCAGCGTAGTAGCCAGTGACAATGGAGGCTCCTGGGAAGAACAACTGCGCGTGTCGTGGTCGCGGAGCTATGACAAATAAATTCGGGAGACTTAAACAAAAGGCGGCGGCGCTGCGCATTCCGAGTGGGCTTTCGGAGGACTGGTAATAGATGCGCGGCGAAGGAGGAGGCGGAGGAGGGGTCGGGTCCGCCCGGGAGTCGGCTAAAGGAGGGGATTTCTCTCTATCTCGCTCGCTTTCTTGATCTCTCTCTTCTCTTCTTTCCTCTCTCCTCTCTCCCTCTGCCTCCTCTCTCTCTCCTTCTCTCTCTGTTCCTCTTCTCCCTCTCTCCATCTCTTTCCTCTTCCTCCCTCTCCCTCTCTCCTTTCCTGCTCCCCCTCCCCTCCTCCTTCTCTCAATCTCTCTACCATCAAAAACAGTACATAAAAGCCCAACCGAGACTCACACTTTTCCCGCAGAAGGGACCCCGGCATCACCTACCCAAATCTCCCTCTCTTGATAATAAGTCGATTCCTCTCATTACGCGCCGGAGGTTCGAGGAGATAAATGAGAGAGTGTCAGGGAGGCTGAGGCTGGCCGAGGGAGAGATCCTTCGTCGGGGGGGAAGAGAGAGCGACAGAGGGCGTGAAGGAAAGATGGATGGGGGGATGCCAGTCGTGACGTATGGGCCCTGCGTGAACGTTTTTTGAAATCAGTTTATATCGACAAAAATCATGTGTCTAGATTTGTGTATTTTTCTTATCGCGTTTATTTTAATGATGATTGAAAGTATGATAATAAAATGCACGTTATCATCTCATGTTAATTGTTATTAACGCATGAACGGATGAGAATAAATACTAAACCCTAGGCTGGCTTGCGATGGCGGAGAAAAGACATGATCAACCACAAGGAGACGCGGATAATAACACATCCCGCTATCTGGGCGTTTTATCCGAGGCAACCGGCCAAAAAATCACATCTGATGGCCGATAATTTACCACCGAAGAGGACGCCTTAAACCATAGACAATCATGGCTTTCACACGCACCAATTTTCCTCTCGACTGCTTGCGTGCTTGCCTTAACCCTACTCCCTGACACCCCTCCCCCCTCCGTCTCAAATCACCCCTTCCGCCCCCCCTTTCCTCCGCTTGTTTACTGCCCGCAACAAAATAATTTGGCACATTTGGCGTGTTTCATAAATCTGCTAGGCCGGCTCGCCTAGGCCTATCCGGCAACACGCCACGATAAAGCAATCGCCGATGACCGCCCGACACTTGCCGTAATTGGCGTCGGCACAATAGTTAATCACTAAATAAGGGAGACATAATAGCCCGCCGGGAGGGGGGGGGGAGGGAGGAGTAAGGTGGGAGGAAGGGGAAGGGGAGGAGGGGAGAGGGAAGAGGGGGTAGGGAGCAGGGGGTGTCAGGGGGAGGGGAGAGGAAGGGGGCGGGGGGTGTCAGGGGGAGGGGAGAGGAAGGGGGAAGGGGAGAGGAGGGGGCTGGGGGGTCGGGGGAGAGGAGGGGGTCAGGGTGACTCAGGGGAGGGAGAAGGGATGGACCTCGCACCCACTGCGTGAAGGGAACCATTTCTCTCGCGCCCAAATGAGCCCTCGGTGACAGGTGGAACGTCTCTATTTTGTCTCAAGGTCCGAGGCCGTCATTAAAGGAAGTCGCCCGTGGCCGGCGGGCGCGCTGCCGCCTCCGCTCCTTCCCGGCAATTGGCCTCGCGCTCGCCTCGCAGCCTCTCCTCTCTCTGCTGGACTCTCCCTCACTTTCCTTCCTCTGGCCTCCCTCGCCTCCCTCTCACTTTCCCCTCTTCACCCTCCCTCTCTCTGGCCTCTCCTCACCCTCCTCCTCTGGACTCCTCGCCTCTCCCTCTCTCGCCTCCCTCTCACCCTCCTTTCCCCTCCATCTCACCCTCCCTCTCCTCTGGCCTCTCTCCCGCCCTCCTCTCCTCTTAGCCCCCACTGAGTGTCTGTGTGTGTGTGTGTATTTCTGTACGTGTGCGTGCGTGCATGCGTGCCTATGTACTTACCCTAATACGACCCCTAAATCACCGTAAATGGCACCCACCATCACTCAAACACACCTTCTTACATTACAGAAATCGCCGAGAGAGGGCAGCCCCGCGTCCCCTCGAGCCTCCCGCGCCAATTCGCGTCGTTCGCGCCCCAACCGTGGCGCTGACGACGGCAAAATCTTCCCCATAATTGGCCTTCGTGATCATTATACGCCCGGGTGGGTGTTGACTCGGCGTTCGCGATCATAAGGCCGCTTGCAACTTGCATCAGATTAATGCACGTGATATTTTCGTCGAAGGATGAAGGAAACGGACTCTGATGTCCTTCGGGAGTCCGGGTGTCCCATTAACCATATTAATATTGAAGGATCTGTTTTAAAAAAGAGGTCGGCCGTGGATGGGTTTCAGCTCCTTGGATTCTCGTTCTCGTGGTCATTAGCACAGGATCTCAATCTCCTGCACAATCTGCGCCCTGTTGACAAGCAAAGCTCATTTCTGGCCTCGCTGGTATCACCTAAAGAAAACAAGTGAAGGAGAGAAAAAAAAGGAGAAACATCCTATGAGATGCATCGCGGAGATGACCCATCACTGCGAGATGTAGAGATAAGGTTCAGCATCCATCACGGCCCTAAATAGCATCATTATTGGCTGCCGGAGTGAAGATACCACTTTTCCCCTCCCTCCCCCCACCCAGCACTTACCCCTCCGCTCTCGCTCATGATCTGACGTGTGGAAGCCGGGGAGCCTGGTTAAACTACTGTTCCTACGGTGAATTTCTCACGGGTAGTCGAACTATCCTGGGAAGAACTCACTTAGGAGAGTCGACAAAGGAACGTAAAGCCTCCCTACTCCCTGTATGAAAAGGGGGTCTTTAAAAAAAGCACTTTGGGAATATTCTCCTCATATCATTCAAAGTGTTAATACGTGATCAAAGTCATTACGCGTGTCACGATCTGCCTCCTCATGTCTCCATTAAGGCCCAGAATAAACTCGCTCCGCATAAGGACCGACAACTCTGGCTCGGGCTCGAGAATTCACAGCCGGCCAATTAGACAAGTCCGAAGTAAGCCGCCCGATCCCCGCTTAGCAGTGGCATCACCGAGCTATTACAACATATGCCTAAGCGCATTACCCAAAGCATGAAGCAAGGAAGGAGAGAGAGAGAAAAAAAATAAGAGCGGGGAAGGGGGAGAGAAAGCTATTTCTCGCTCTGTGGCTCTTGATTCCCTACTTGATGCCTCTCCTTTTGGTTCCCACTCTTCCTCTCTCTCTTCTCTATTCCCCCATGCCCACGGTCGTCCCACACGCCGATGAAGATGGAGGAGCAGAAGCTGCGAAGACAGTTGGATCATAAAGACGAGAATCAACCATGTATACTGGGATTAACAAGCTCTTAATGTCCCGTTAAGTATTAAGGTACTTAAGTCCTTAATCCCCGCAGCGGATGGCCGAGATGCGAGGACTACTTCGCCGCATTTACGGGCATTAAGGTCCAACACGATGCGACAAACTCCGGGATTTTGGGTCATTCGAGCAGCCAGCTCCATTGATGGAAGAGGGACGGGTGGCAGGGGGGGGAGGCGCAGGGGGAGACAGGGGACGGGAGATAAGGGAGAGGTATGGGGGAGACGGGGGAGGGAAGACAAGGAGGGAGGCATAGGAGAGATAGGGGAGAGGCATCGGAGGGAGACGGGGGAGGGGAGAAGGTGAGGCAGTAAAGGGAAGGGGAGAGAAATAGCAGGGGATAGGGAGAAGGAGGCAAGGAAAAGAAAGGGATAGGGAGGAGGCGGCAAGGAAGAAAAGAAAAGGATAGGGAGGAGGCGGCAAGGAAGAAAAGAAAGGGATAGGGAGGAGGCGGCAAGGAAGAAAAGAAAAGGATAGGGAGGAGGCGGCAAGAAAGAAAAGGATAGGGAGGAGGCGGCAAGGAAGAAAAGAAAAGCAAGGGGACAGAGGGGAAGGGAAGAGAAGATAAGTCGTTCATAACAACGACTACCACAATGACGGCAACGAAAAAAATGCAAAATATATATTCAAAGACATTAAAAGTGCACGAGTTACGTCGCCTAGACCAGGATTAGAGTGCAAAGGGTGTGGTGGGATGGGGTGGGGTGGGGGAATAAATTATGACGCAGAAAGTGTTGGTGTGGGTGTGAGGCCGGAGAGGGTGGGGGGGGCGGAGGTGAGAACATGATGGGTGATGAATGTACATGTCTTGGGTGAATTGGGGGGGGGGTAGATAGAGGGGTAGAGGGAGGGGGGTACAAGGTATAGAGAATGAGGGAAGGGGGGTGTACGAAGAGGGAAGAGACGGGGAAGGGGTGGGAGAAAGAAGGAAAAAAGAGAGAGGGGAAAGGTTTAAGGTGAGCCATATACAACAATTATGATGATGATGATGATATTAATAATGATATGATATGATATCATACGATTACGATAATGAGAATGATGGGAAACACAGCGATAATGAAGAACCTATCAAAGTTCATTAACATGAAGTATAGCAATGGAAATAATAATAACGCAATTTTCGTAACAAAAATCTGACCAAGCTTCCAGCATTTAGCTCCCGGAGGAAACAATATTGCAACTAATGCACACACGCAGTTACAAGCTTCAACGCGTTTAATTTCCGCTGCAAATCCCCCCCCCCCCCCCCCCGCCCTGCCGACGGCCGACTGCCAACCCAAGTGCCTCGAGCCCGGGCGTCGGGGAGCGAGCCTGCCACCCGCCACTGGCACTCAGGTGACAGGCGCGCGGGGTGGCACTCGGCACTCAGGGAGGGTACTGGTGGCACTCTTGAGGCCGGCGAGGTGACCGACACTTGATATCGATATTACGTCGCTTTATCAAGGGGGAGAGGGGGAGTTTCTCCTCTGGGGGAAGGCGTATGGGGGAGGGATATTGTGGGAGGAGGGGAGGAGGGAGGAGGAGGAGGAGGGGAGGAGGAGGAGGAGGAGGAGGAGGAGAGGAGGAGGAGGAGGAGAGGGAGGAGGAGGAGGAGGGGAGGAGGAGGAGCAGCAGCAGCAGCAGGAGCAGGGAGAGGAAGAGAGGGGGAAGAAGGGGGAGAGGAGCAGGAGGAGGAGGGGGTGTCGGGGTAGGGGAGTATGGGGAGAGTAAATAGAAACAGAAAGAACGAAATGAAGAGCAATGCAAACGAAAATGAAGAAACAAATACAAGACCATACAGACAGACAAAGGCACAGGCCAACCAAGTGAACAAGTGAAAAGTGAACATACAAACAGGTAAGCTAGATGTTTAAAGGCGAACTATACATGTGAAAAAGGACAGACAGACGTATGTACGCACAGACAGATGAAAAGAGAGACAGATAAATAAATCAACAGATATCAAGAACCATCATTAACCATAACCAGTACACGAGCTCCAAGGAACAACCTAGACCTTCCCTCCCCTCCTCACACACAACACACCTGCCCCATCCCTGCCCTCCCCCTTTCACACATACTCCCCTCCGACACACATGCCCATCATCCTGCCCCTCCCCCTTTCACACATATACTCCCCTCCCGACCCTTCACACACACCCTGCCTTGTGCCCATCCTGCCTCTCCCTTTCACCATACTCCCCTGCCCCCCCCTGCCCCTTGCCCTGATGTAAGGCTGCCAACAGGCGAGGTCAATACGATCGTCGCGGAGGAAGGTCGCGTCGGCACAACTTTACGGCCGGAACCCCTGCTTTAGCGCCCATAAAGGATCGGTCCCCTGGTTATGATGGAGCTCCCCGCCCCGCCCCCGCCCCTCCCTCGGCGCTGTGGCGGTGTGACGGCCTCTGCGTCACGCGGGCGCTGGCTGGGGCGGGGAGGAGGAGGGAGGGAAGAGGGGGATTTCGGCAATGCGTACATGCAGGGGGGGAGGGAGAGAGGGGGAGCGAGAGCGAAGGGGAGCAGTGCGGGGCGCCACGTTCAGCTTGAAGGACAACGTCTGCGTGAAAGACGGATGCTTCTCCACGTCACGTTGGGAGCCCCACGGCCCTCGCCGCTGCCCCTCGTCGCAGCCTCCGTCAGCAGAGATTCCCCCGGCGTCTCCACTCCTCTCGGCCTCTGCAGTGCGGTGTGAGGCTTAGCGCCCGGCTTCATCCCACAAAGCCTGGGTGGCCTTGTCGCCTCGCGGAGCCTCCCGAGTCACAGCGGAATTCTCGTTAGCGGCGAAACTTGTTGCGGTTTGGTCTCGCTGGCAACGTCATGGTCATCTAAATAATCCCCGGAGCCTCAGCGCCGCCGTAAATCATAAACAGCAAAGACATAAGAGACAGCAAGAAATAATAATAATAATAATAATAATAAAAGATAATAATAATTAAAACAAAGAATAAGAAAGCACCGGAGAACACAGGTCGAGCGCGCCTTCGCTCTCCTCGTCGCGCCGAATAAAATGGCCGGCGAAGGCAATAACCGTTTTCCCGGCAATAGAATAAGATGAAACCTACTAATATAACGTGATGAAACCTCTCGTGTGACGCGCCGGGTGGAAGGAGAGTCAGCATTACAGGGTTTACTACGACGCTCTCTCATTTTCGCTTCGGCTCGTAATCCTGTTGCCGGTGGACGAGCCGCCAATTGCACGAAGCCGAACTCTGATTACTCCTTGATTGAAGTCTAATTATTTGTGATGGAGAGGGGGCGGGTGACACGGAAGGGGGGGGAGATAAGAGAGAAAGCGGGATAAGGAGAGACATGGGAGAACGAGAGAACGAAGACGGAGAGAGAGAGAGAGACGAGAGAGAGAGAGAGAGAGAGAGAGAGAGAGAGAGAGAGAGAGAGAGAGAGAGAGAGAGAGAGAGAGAGAGAGAGAGAGAGAGAGAGAAGAGAGAGAAGGGAGAGTAATACAGAGAAAGAGAGTACGAAAGGTTGTAGAAAAAAAACTAAAGAAAAAAAATAAAACAGAGAGAAAGGAAACCGGAACTGACAAACGGAGAAAAAAAGCAGCCAGAAGCAAAGGGACACCCAGCAAGCGACACAAGACACGCGAGTGACTCACCGCGCGCAGAGGAAACTCCCCACTCACCCGAAACTCCTTTACTCATCAAAATGTTAAATGAACATGAGTCAGGTACGAGGCATGTCCGCAAGTCTTGGCAGCAGCACTTACGCACCGCCGCGTCACCGCCAGGCTCTCCCACGTCTGTTTATGCAAATGAGGAAGGAGACCCAGGCGAGCGCCCTGCGATGCGGGAACCATGACGCCGAAGGAAAGAAGGGAGCAGAGAGGATTAAGCGAGAGAGAGAGAGAGAGAGAGAGAGAGAGAGAGAGGAGTGAGGGAGAAAGAGGGAGAAGAGAGAGAGAGAGAGAGAGAGAGAGAGAGAGAGAGAGAGAGAGAGAGAGAGAGAGAGAGAGAGAGAGAGAGAGAGAGAGAGAGAGAGAGAGAGAGAGAGAGAGAGAGAGAGAGAGAGAGAGAGAGAGAGAGAGAGAGAGAGAGAGAGAGAGAGAGAGAGAGAGAGAAGGCAGGCAAACAGAAAGCAAAAATGTCCCATTGCAAGGGCTTTTCCGCCGAGACGGCCGCAAGGATCACACAACCGAAGCAACAGCTTGCAACGCGCCCCGGATTTAGCAAGGCAGCGAGTCCCGGGGTCGCGAGCACGCCGGAAGGACTCAGCCCCTCGCGAAGACGGCGATAAAAGGGAACTTGGGCCGTAACGCTGTCTTTGTTGTAGTTGTTGCTCCAGACTTTCTTGTAGTTGCTGTACTTGTCTCTGTTGTTGCTGTTGTTCTTGTCTCTGTTGTAGCTGTTGTTCTTGTCTCTGTTGTTCATGTCTTTGTTGCTGATAGTGCCCTTGTTGCGCAAATCTTTGTTGTAGTTGCTGATTGTCTTTAGTTAATAGTTACAGAACAAAGGAATATACAAAGCTACGTAATGTAAACAGAGGCGAAAATGGTGGTTGATCAAATAGGTTGATGGCTATGATAATAAAAAAAAAGTTAATCACCTTATCCTACACCAAGGCATGAGGCAAACGGCAAAACCCTTCGCCGAAACCATCGTCGATCACAAGGCAATAACAGTTAGCTGAAACGGCGCAAGGATACATCACGTAGATACTTAGGCAACTGTAGTAGTGGCAAGATTATTGTAACAACAGGGTCTTAATTACATTTGCGGGAGGATAATTAGTGTCTCAGGCTGTAATCACAACAGTGTGCTAATTATAGTAGCGAGGCAATTATCGTAGCGCTGTCAAGAGCGTCGAGAGCAAAAGAGGTAATTGCATAATGCAATTTGGTGTCGCTGCGTAGCGGAATGCACGGCGGTTGCGGCGCTGGGCGACAGGGCGAGGGCGGGGGGCGGCCGCAGTGCTGGGGATCGGTGACGCTGATGGTGTTGGTGATGGTGGCAGGGATGGTGATGTGACGGGATGCTGCTTCTGCTGCTTCTGGGGATAATGATTACAATTATGATAAATATGATAATGGAATTATAATCACCGTGGCGATGAAAGATTAACCAAGATGAACCGGCGCTCAGAGAAGACAAACGCACGTTCCCATCTGTCCCATGAACCACACGCTCCCGGAACTCCGTCAGCTACAGACTCCCCCCCCCCAAAAAAAAAGGAGAGAGAAAAACGAAACCAAAGACAAAGCCAAGAGGGGCCGGACCCAAGAGGAGGACTCGCGCCCAACTAAGCATGCAGAATCCCCCTTTCTCGGAGGGAAGGACACTGCGGCGAGAAGGACATTGTCTTCCGCCGCGCCTTTCTTATCCTCCGGGAGGCGCCCCCGAGAGGCTCCCCTGGCCGTGAAATCCCCGTTTGCGCTGGGCGAGTCTCCGCCGGGCCATAGCGGGGAGCCGAGAGACCTTGCGCGGGGGAAAACTGTCTTTCTGTTTGCCTGTCTGTCCGTCTGTCTGTCTCCCTGTCCGTCTGCATGCCTGCCTGTCTGCCTCCCTGTCAGTTTGTCTCCCTGTCTGTCTGTTTGGTTGCCTATCTGCATGCATATGTGAGCGTATGAATATACCACACATCGCTGTGCGTTAGGCATAGTGTCTCTCTCACACACACACCTTGCTTGCCCCCCCCTTCTCCCTTCGCCCTCCCCCTATTCCCCCCGTCAATGTACGTACCCCGTGGCGTGCACGTATGAGCCCTTTACCCGTTCGTTATCTGTGGTCTAAATTATCGTTAAGCTCTGTTCTTTAATGATTCGCATTATTCCCGACACACGCAGGGGTATTTATCAGCACACAAATCATTTTTCACCTCCGCGGCCGCCCCGAGATGAGGTGGGGGCGTGCGGGACCCCCCACACAAGGGCGGACCCGATGCTTACCGGTTATAGACCCCAGACCCACACCCCTCTCCCCCCTCCGCCCCTCTCCCCTCTCCCCTACCCTCTTTCTCCCCTCTTCACCCGCCTCTCCCCTCCTTCCCTAGGTATCTTAGATGCATTTATTGGCGGGGAGCGGGCGCCTTACAACTCAATCTCGAGGCTTCATCAGATCTCCTTGGGGCGGGGGCGGGGTAGGAAGGGGAGGGGAAGGGGGGGGGGCGAGGAAGGACGGGGGAAGGGGGTGATGCGGGGAAGGAAGGGAAGGGGGGCGAAGGGCAGATGGGAGGAAGGAGAGGGGGGGAAGGAGGATAGATGGAGGACGGGACGAGGATGGGGGAAGGAGAATGGGGGAAAGAGGCAGATGGGACGAAGGAAAGGGGGTGAAGGAGGATAGGGGGAAGGGGCAGATGGGAGGAAGGAGAAGGAGAGGGTAAGGGAGGAGGGGGAGGGAGAGAAGGAGGAGAAGAGAGGAGGAGAAGGAGGGGTAGAGGAGGAGGAGGAGAAGGGCGATGGGATAGGAAAGGGATGGGGGAGCAAGAGGAGACGGGGGCATGGGATGGGCAGGATGGGGGGAAGGGGGATACGTCTTGGAGGAAGGGAGTCGCTTCTTTTCCTGCCTTGTAGGACACGTTCAATAGGATTAATATAGATTTTATCTCTATCATTATCATAAGTGGTCATATCATTATCATGCTTATTGCTAGTATTAATATCATTATTGTTTTACTATTATATTAATTGTCTTCATTATTTTTATCGGTATAATAATCTTCATTAT